>CAWUFW010009072.1:600000-820309 GCA_963921515.1 Calotriton arnoldi | reverse complement strand
ACCCAGGTGACTCTGCGTACCCGAATGGGGCATGGCTGCTCAGTCCATTGAGGAATCCTCGCACCCCAGCAGACGATCGCTACAATGAGGCACATGGGAGGACCAGACGTGTGGTCGAGCGTACCTTTGGCCTCCTCAAGTCCAGGTTCAGGTGCCTGGACCGCACCGAGGGTGCACTGGCATACTCCCCACAGAAGGTGTGCCAGATAGTGGTGGCGTGCTGCATGCTGCACAATCTGGCCATTCGGAAGCAGATCCCCCTCATTGTGGATGACGGAGATCAACCAGGGCCCCAGCCCGCAGACCAGGACAGCTCGAGTGAGGTGGACAGCGGAGAGGAGGAAGCTGGGAATGTGCGCCAGCAGCTCATCGCCCGCTACTTCACTTGACGGTGAGTGTCCATGTACGACGGATGATGTGTCTGTATCTGTGCAGGTGTGTGTGTGCTGTGTCAGGGTGGCCGTATGTTCACTGCGTGCAGTGTGTCAACGCTCCATGGCCAGGGTAGTATGCCACTGTTGGTGACTGTGGCATTGTGCCCTATTGCTCTGTGCGATGTGTGTACATTGCTTGTAGTTGTTGACATGTACTGTGTGATGGGTGTGTGACACACTCATTGAATGTGCTCCTGTTCTGTCTCCCCACCCCTAGGTCCCTACAGGCCCTCCGGATTCCATTGCCATGCCACGCATCAGGTGCCTTTCCGCCCAAGGTGGCCGTTGTATTCCGTACAAATAAAACACAGGGCACAAACAGCAGTTAGTGAAAAAGGTGCATTTATTACAAACTGTGACATGTGATTGTGTGTAAGGTGATGACAAAAGTGGTGCGTGCAGTGACAATGAGCTGTCGGTCATGGCTGCGTGATGATCAGGGTGTACCCACTGGTTCTATGTCCATAGTCCAACACACACATGCCATCCAGCTGGCTGTGTGGAGTGGGATCGTAGAGCAAGTCAATGCAGTGGCTGGTCAAGGAAGGCTGGCGGAAGGCTGGCTGGCTGCCTCACTTGCGACTGGAGCGTGCGAAGTCCTCCCGGGAGATCTGTTTCCTCTTCGGACGGCCCCTTCCACGTTTGGGAGGGGGTGTGTGGTGGCGACCTGCTGGTGGTGGGTGAGGTGTGCTCACTGGCTGTGGACGCAGGGGAAGTGGACACTGCTGCCCGAGCCTGCGCCCTAGCAGGTGGTGGCGGAGGTGGTGTTGCTGGCCTTGCCTGTGACCCCACCGCCACCACCAGCTGGCCCATGAGGTCCACGAGTTGGTCCATACGGGACACGAATTGGCCCATATGGGCGTCCATGGACCTCAGCACCCCCAGCACCTCCCGCGTGTCAGTAGCAGACCTGGCCCATTGTCCTTGGGCCTCTTCATAGGCCCCAAGGACTCTGGCCATTTGAGGCAGGGCATGGCTCCCAGGGGAGGCTGGCGTTTCCCTGACCCTGCTCCTCCTACCAGTCCTGCTGCCACCGGCCCTGCCCACTAGCCACATTGCACACCACGGTCCTCGCTGTGGCTCCCAGGGTGGATCCAGTCGGCCGGGCCACCACCTGCGCTGGGGCTGGTGCCAGCGAAGACGTGGTGGTGGTGGAGGCGGTGGTGGTCGGTGCGGCGATGGTGGCGGTTGCGGCAGTGGTAGTGGCCGCAATGACCGTGGGTGTGGCCGCAACGACAGTGGCAGCAGGGGACTGGGACTGTTCAGCATCCCTGGATGATGGGTTGGTGGGTAGGAGGGGTCCTGGGGAGCGGCTGGGCCCTGCCACGCCAGATGGGCCAGCTTGGTGGTCCGTGTCCGAAGAGGAGGACAGATCCTCCAGATCCGTGTGTCCTCGTTGGGGGCTTGTAGGCTGGCTGTGCTGGCTGCTGTCTCCATCCCCAGCATCCAGCAGTTCGTCACCTGTGGAGAGAATGAGATTTGTTATTGTGTTGCACCTGGCGAAGTATGTATTAGTCGTCTGACATTGGCAGTTCGTGCAATCTCGTACATGGGTTTCCCGGAGGCGAGTGTGTGGCTGTGGCATCTGTAGTTGTGTGTGCTAGGCAATGGGACTGTGTGCTGTGCACATGTGGCATGGGACGGATTGGCCATGCCGATGGGTGTGTTGCTGTGCCCCTACTCATTGTGACTCTGGTGTATGCGGGCTCCTGGCCCATCCTGGGTCTGGTTTGTACTTTGCTTTTGGAGTTCATATGGAACGCTTAGGAACGCATATGGCAACATGGGGGCCATGCCCCAGATTCGCATTTGGGAGGGGATATGCTTTTGGGGTTCAAATGGAACGCTTAGGAACGCATATGGCAACATGGGGGCCATGCCCCAGATTCGCATTTGGGAGGGGATATGCTTTTGGGGTTCAAATGGAACGCTTAGGAACGCATATGGCAACATGGGGGCCATGCCCCAGATTCGCATTTGGGAGGGGATATGCTTTTGGGGTTCAAATGGAACGCTTAGGAACGCATATGGCAACATGGGGGCCATGCCCCAGATTCGCATTTGGGAGGGGATATGCTTTTGGGGTTCAAATGGAACGCTTAGGAACGCATATGGCAACATGGGGGCCATGCCCCAGATTCGCATTTGGGAGGGGATATGCTTTTGGGGTTCAAATGGAACGCTTAGGAACGCATATGGCAACATGGGGGCCATGCCCCAGATTTGCATTTGGGAGGGGATATGCTTTTGGGGTACATGCTGTGAGCCATGGGTGCCGAACGTGACATGTGTTGTGGCAGCATGACAGTGCATGGTCTGAGGTGTGTGCATGCCTGACATGCCCTGCATATTTGCTGTCTGTTGTGGTTACTGGACATGGCATTGGACGCATCGTTATGAGTGAGTGATAGTTGTGTGCCAGCCAACGTATTGCAGCTGTCCCATCTCCTTGGTGTGCGTGCTGCCCTGTGCCATGTGCATCACTGCAGTGCTCGGGGGAGTGTGGCCCATGTTGTGTGTTGTTGCTCACAGTGTGTCGTGCGCTTAATTGACTTCTGGCACATGGTTGGTCATGGGCATGTGTCTTAGCGTGACTGCTGTATGTGTGGCAGCTGTGCGGATGACATGCCTTTCATGAGACTGGGGCTGACGGATGGGATGGATGGTGTGTTGTATGTGCATGGTGTGTCTGTGAGTTTGATGGGTTCAGTGGTGTTCGTGTGCATTTCTGTTGTTCCGCTCTGTTGCGTCTAGTGTTGTTTGTCTTACATAGGCGTAGTTGTGGGTGTGGGGTTGACAGGCAGTGGGGGCTACATGGACAGGACTTCAATGGTGTTTCGGTTGTGTGTGATGAGTTGCACAGTGGCTGCCGTGTGGGACTATATTCAGTGTGGCTTGTGCATGCAGACGTGGCTCCTTGGGTGTTGCTATGTCTGTGATGGGTCATGTGGGGTGTGAGTCTGTTGTTCATGTCCGTGTGCACATTGTTCACTTGTTCGTGACGGTGGGCGGTGCTGCGTGTTCGTCTGCTACGTGACATGTCCCATGTGTTGGTGGTGTTATGGTCCTCATGCCTCCAGTAATCCAGCCCTGTCCAGTTTCCCACCTGCAAGTTGTTCGTGCGTGCACTGTACTGGATGCCACATGGCTCTAAGCGGGGGTGCTCCATGTTGCAGGTCTGTGGGGGTGGGGGGTGTAGTGGGTCGTGGGGGTGGCTGTACACCCACTGACACCGATTGCTGTGGACCGTGATGTCTGCCTTTCGGCTGTCGTTGTGCACTGCGGTGGCTGACACGTGGCTGTGGGGTGTGGGGGATGCTCCTCCTTGCTGTGCTGTGGGACTGGGGCCTGGTGTGTGTTGTACTTGGGCTGTCCACCGTCCCACCCACTGCACTTTGTGTTCCTGCCACTTACCTGTTACTTGTCGGTTAGTGCAGCTGTGGCGGACACATGGGTGTGGTGGGTGCTCGTTGTGGCGCTTCTGGCATATTTGGGGACCTGTTGGTGGTTACGTGGCTGGCTTAGTGTACACATGTCCCCACGCATCTTACAGTTGTTCGGTTTGGGCTGTGTGTGGTAGTGTCTGTTGCATGTGTGTGTGATGTGTTGTGTATTGTGTGCTGGACATGGGGGTGTTTGTCCCTGGGAGCTGTGGCATGGTAGTTGCGCATGTGAGTACATAGCGGTGTGCAGGTATACATTAGTTTGTACTTACCAGCCTCCACTCCCCCTGCTAATCCGGCGAGGATCTCCGGATGGATTACGACTCGCACCTTCTCCTCCCACGCTTTGAAGGTCTTAAGGAGCGCGGGATTCCCTCCGCCAGTGACGGCAGCCAGCTCTCTGTTTTGCCCTCCTTCTTCTTGACCAGGCTCTTTACGTCATTCCAACGTTTGTTTATTTCACCTCTGTTCCTGGGCAGGGTCCCGACTGCATTGACCTGGTCTACGATCCGGTTCCACATTCTGTTTCTGGTGGCTAGTGGTGTGTGCTGGACCATGTTCCCATAGATTTGTGGGTACACCTTGATGATCTCGTCGACCATGACCGTCAGCTCCATGGGCGTGAACTTGGGCATCCTTTGTGGTGCCATGGTGTTTGTGGTGCTGGTGCGGTGTGTGTTGTGTAATGTGCAGGGGGTTTGTGGTGCAGGTGTTTGGTGGTGGTGGTGGTGGTGGTGGTGGTTGTGATGTGTGCGTTTCTGTGGTGTGCTGCTGTCCTTGCTGTGTCACTGTGTCCTCTCCTCTCCTCTCTGGTTTGCAATGTAGCAAGGGGTTGTGGTCTGTGGGAGTGCTCCTTTTGTACTCACCTATGTGGGTGTGTCCTGATGGTCTGTTGTTTTCAGGTGTGTTGTGTCTGGTGTTCTGGCCTTTGTATTTTTTGTTTGTCCGGGGGTGTTTTCGGGATGTGTACTGTGCTTGTGTATTTGTGCGTGCCTTGCTGTGTGGACTTGTTGGCCATGTTGTGTGCTATTGGTTTTGTGTGCGGATGGTTTCTGTGCAGGTACGTTGGCGCCATGGCTTCTGCCGTGTCGATTCTCATCGGCGTTGTTTGCGCTGGCGGGCGGTATATTTGTTGTTTTCCGCGCTCATGGCGGTGCGATCGTAATCTCACGTGCGGTGTGTCGGGCGTGAGGGCGGGCGGTTTTGTGTTGTCGTGCGTGTTTCCGTCCGTGGCGGGCGGTTTGACTCCGACTCGGACGATGGCGGGCGGTATTTTGTGTGATTTTTCCGCCGATGGCGGTTTTCGGTTTGTGTACTCATAATGGCGTGGTCGGTGTTCAGGCGGTGTGTGCGGGCGGATTTTTGCCGCTTCCATGCCTGGCGGATTCTTTTACGCCGGGTATCGTAATGGGCCCCTTAGTTTTTTAAAAATATTTTTGTTGTTGGTAAACTGTTGCACTCACTGGAGTGGGAATAGTAATTTTTACCCCTCCGCTATCCAACACTTTCCCTACTTTTACAATTATTGGAGTGTGAATAGTCATTTTTACTCCTTTGCTATCCAACAATTTCCCTACTGTTGCTATGACTGGTGTGGGAATAGTAATTTTTACCCCTCAGCTATCCAACACTTTCCCTACTGTTGCACTGATTGGAGTGACAATAGTAAATTTTATCCTGCCACTATCCAACACTTTCCCTACTGTTACACTCACTGGAGTGGGAATAGTAATTGTTACCCCTCCGCTATCCAACAATTTCCCTACTGTTGCACTGACTGGTGTGGGAATAGTCATCTTTTGCCCCTCCGCTATCCAACACTTTCCCTACTGTTACACTTACTGGAGTGAGAATAGTCATTTTTACCCCTCCGCTATCCAACACTTTCCCTACTGTTGCCTTGACTGGTGTGGGGATAGTTATTTTTACCCCTCCGCTATCCAACACTTTTCCTACTGTTACACTTACTGGAGTGGGAATAGTAATTTTTACCCCTCCGCTATCCAACACTTTCCCTACTGTTGCACTCACTGGAGTGCGAAATTTAAGTTTGAAGATTTTTAGATAGTTTAATATTTGAATTTATAATAAAATGTTTTTTTATTAGATTTTCTGTTATTGGTACATATATATATATATCTACAGAGAGGAGTGCACGCAATCAAAAGAAGAAGAACAAATAAGTTATGACAATGTTACTGTCATAAATTTAAGTTCTGCTGACCTGACTAAGAAAGACGTGACAACATTGGAATTGGGACTCTCTTATTGCTATAAAAATTGTTTTGACTATTCGAGCACCAGAATTGATTTGTATAAATACATAAGAAAACTTAAATTGACTAAAGCACATACATTGCGAGAATCAGCGGCTGGTACTACAGCAGCCAGAATGGAAGATATAGGTGTATCATTGACAATGGATGAATTACCTTTGACATACAGCATTTTACTTAGTGATCTGTCAGAGGACGACTTTCTGGGGGATCTGTTAGCTCTGCAAGAAGAAGGGAGGATGGACAGCTATGTAGAAACCATTCAGAATGCCGAGAGTACTGATGTATTGATCAAAGGAGGAGGTATACCTCCATTCAGACCAAAATCAAGATATGTCCTGAGTATGGCGAGAGATACTGTGGATATCTTTTCGGATAATCTGGTAAAGGAATTTCGCCATATCAATTTGTCCACCAGATATAATTTGAATTCATTCAATCAAAGAGAAAAATACTTTTTTGAAACAATAAGCAAATTGAAAAAGATGGATAATGTAATTGTGAAACCTTCTGACAAAGGTGGAAATGTAGTTCTTTGGGATCGAGAACTATATGAAAATGAAGCCATGTCACATCTGAATGAAAGAAATTGTTATATTTCAGTCACAATGGATCACTATATCTCTATCAAAGAAGGTTTCTTTGCTCTTTTACAATTTTGGAAAGATACAGGCCATCTGAGTTGGGACGAATATTGTTTTTTGAAGCAAGATTATCCAGTGATACCGACATTCTATATGATACGTAAAGTCCATAAAGACAGTGCAAGGCCACCTGGCCGGCCCATAATTGCAGCCCAGGACGGTCTTTTCGAAAATACATCGAAGTATATTGACTATTTTTTAAATCCCATAGTCAGCTCGCTGCCATCTTATATAAAGGATACTTTAGATTTTTTAAAGCGTATCTATGATGTCAAGTGGGAAAGAAATATGTTACTTATAACTCTTGATGTTTCTTCCTTATATACAAGCATACATCATAAAGATGGCATAAGAGCAGTACAACTTTTCCTACGTATGAGACCCCTAGGATTTGCTATATATAACAATATGCATCTGGAAATGATTCAATGGTGCCTTACTAATAATATATTTATCTTTGGAAATCAATTGTATCAACAACAGAGAGGGGCTGCCATGGGCACCTGTTTCGCCCCCAGCTATGCAAATCTTCACATGCGCTGGTGGGAGGAGGAGATGCTCGGGGGACAGTATTTGGAACATTGGCTGAAACATGCCATCCTGTGGCTGAGATATATAGATGACCTCTTTGTGCTATGGCAGGACACAGAGAGGGAGGCCAAACAGTTTGTGAGAGAGCTCAAGAAATGACCTCAACCTCAAATTCACAGCCGTAATCTGTCCCTCATCGGTAGATTTCTTGGATGTCAAAATTATAATTGGTAAAGAGGGTTTGGAAACTTTGATATTTAGTAAACCTACTGCAGGAAATACCATTCTTCATGCGAAAAGCTTTCACCCTGCACCTCTTATCAGAAGCATCCCTTTTGGAGAATTGTACAGAGCCAAAAGGGCTTGTAGCAGACCAGAGTCCTATGCCCAAACTGAACGAGAAATGCTTGAGAGATTTAAACAAAGAGGGTATTCAAATTATATCCTAGATGTTGCCTGTAAAAGAATTAGAGAATTAGATAGAGAAACGGCGCCATTTAACCCCTCTAGAACCAGTGTGAAGAAAAGAGAAACCGTTCAGATGCATAGATTCATAACTAGATATAATCAAGAGCATCAGAAAGTGCAACAGGCCATGTCTAAACACTAGCATCTCCTGAGAGAAGATCCCATCATTGGTTCATTGGTTCCTAAGCGCCCAATGATAAGTTATAGAAAATCCAAATCCATGAGCGACCATCTGGTTAAGAGTGATTTTGACACTGGCATGAGACCTCAAATCTGGTTATCCAAGAATGATGGCTTTAGAAAGTGCTTTAAATGTAAAGCATGTAAGAACAGAGAAAATCGTATGACTATTGAGACCCCTTTTAAAAAGAAAATCAAGATACGAGGTAATCTTACATGTAAATCTGAGTTTGTGGTGTATTCCTCACATGTCTCTGCAGAAAAACATATGTGGGCAGTACCACTTTGCCGGTGCATAAGAGGATATTACAACACATACGTGCCATCATACATAGGGACCGCAGTTACCCTGTTGCCCGTCACTTTGAGAAACATCACCAAGGTGATCCCTCAGTTTTGAAATACAGCTGTGTGGCACAAGTTGCAAAAAGAAAAAGAGAGGGCGACAGAGAGAAAGAGCTGCGCAAAATAGAAACTTGGTATATCCTAGAACTAGTACACCAGTCTTCTCTAACTATTGCCATCAATATTGACATACTTTGCATCTATTTCGGTGTCTAGCCACTCTTATTGAGGTGAATTTGAAATGTATAATATATATTGATTTACTCACTATATGTATCTTTTGCTCTATGAGTTATATGGATTTGTGCTCTGATGTCTATCCCATGGCTCTATGAGAAGAAACACGTACAATAATTTTTGTATTTATAGAAATTCATTATTGGCTGGCCATGTGTTTTAGTCAATCAACAAGAAATCTAGCAATTTGACCTTATGAAATATTGAATGGTTTGTCTGTATTAGTATTGTCTTGGTTAATGAAGAGCTTCATGCTCTCTGTCTGACGGATAATAATATTTTTTATAGCACTTTGCACTTTATTGAAGGTGACTACAAGGGAATATTGTGTGGATGACATCAGGAACTTGCCTTGATTAATTGTTTTCTACAAACAAGATGTGATCCTTCGGTGTATAATATTCTTACATAATGCTTTTATGCTTTTACCTGCTCTATATATATATAATTCCTAATGAAATTCATTATATGGATGACTAACATCCTTTATCAAGTGTTAGTGAAGTTGATCTTTTTCACTAGTATTGAAATTTAAATCAATGAGCTACTGCAGGTATTTAACAGGAGTTTTTCAATGTGACATATATGTGGTTTGTGTTACACATTTGAAAAATGAATCACATTTTATGTAAGTGAATATTGTTCTCACTGTTTGGATATTAATGCGATTTATTGTATTCTCATCTTACTTTCTTCCCCCTAACCTGAGGATGTTTTTTATGTTCATTATGTACGTCACTATTTATTGCACCACAAGATGGCGCTCTCTGTCGTGATCAAGGCTGCTGTGTGCAGTCGAAACGCGTTGACAGTTTGTCACTCTTTAGCGCTTGAAAAGAAAGTTTTCTTGAAATTCTCACAGAAGAGTTCCTACATATCGCTCTGTTCAAGTGAATACAATTCTGCATATATATATATATATATATATATATATATATATATATATTTGTAAATTTTTAGATAATTTTAAACTTATAAAATAAATTAAAATTAATAGTTTCTTAATTGTTTTAAAGTAAATATATATGAATTATTCTGTATATGTGTTTAACTGTTTTTAAGTTTATTTATTATATTTTTTAAATTTATATAAAATATACTTTATTTTTTCCAATTAATTTAATTTTTTAACATATTTAATATTTATTATTTTATTTTATATATATATATATATATAAAAAATTCGATATTTTGTACAACTATATTTTTTACATGAATATTATTTTTCGATATTTTTGTACTTACCTGTTTAAGTATAGGGAGTCGATATTTTTGCATTCTATATTTTTTCATCCATATTTTTTACTTCTATATTTTTTACCTCAATATTTTGTCAGTGAACCCTTCTAAAATTAAAACCTCTGCACAAGGTAAAGCTAAAAAGATGGACCTTAAACCGTAGACTTCTCTTACAGCATGAGGCAGTGGAAAGTCTAAGATTAGACACTGAAGATTTCTTTAAATTAAACAATGGATCAGCTACTGTGAATTTGGTTTTGGACACCTTTATGGCTTGTAAATTGTGAGAGAATAAATAGTATTGCATGGCATAAGAATAGTATATGTAAGAAAGAGTGCTGGCAGATGGAGTCTGATATGAAAAATTTAGAAGAGCAGCTGTTGACCCAGAATATAACCAACGGCAAGAAGAAAGTGTAAGCTGTTGACTTACAAGAGGCAAAAATAAACTCACCAGATTATTGGAGGATAGAGGGAGGCCAGTAAGTTGGCACATTTTGAATATGGAGAGAATAATGGCAAACTATTAGCATGAAAAACAAAAACAGACCTAACAAGAATTTTTTTAAGAGCAATAAAAAAGCATGGCTCTTGTGAGCTAGTATCAAACAACAAAGAAATAGAAGAGGACTTCCTGTAGTTTTTTTGAGAAATATATACAGAGGACCTAGATGTAATGGAAAGCAGGGTCCAAGAATGGCTGAATGGTGATTATATGGTGAAACTTTCTAATGCTCAAATGATAATCTTAAAAAAGAGAACTGAACAAAGTGAAGTTATGCAGGTGGTTTAACATAGTAAAAAAGGGAAACCAGCAGGCCCTGAAAGACTACCTAATGAGATATATTAGATACTGAGGGAAATCGCTACTCCTATTTTAACCAGGTTATTTGAGGAAATATTTGATAGTGGGGCTGGGCTGCTCCCATCATGTATCTTAATTCTCAAACCAGATAAAAATCCTAGAAATTGTGAGCCATATAGACCAAAATCCCTGTTGAATTGCGACTACAACATTTTCGCTAATATATTAGCTAAGAGGTTAAGTAGGGTATAAGGCTGTCTAGTAAATAAAGATCAAAAGGGATTTATGACAGAGAGACTTCATGAATTGACACATGGGATGATTGGTACAATTGATATAGGTTAAACTTTTAATATTCACTAGCAGTATCAACACTGGATGCAACTAAAGCATTAAACTGGGTAAATTGGGGCTATCTGAGCACAGTACTGAATTATATTAACTTGGGAAAACAATTGTCTAGGGAAGTCCGACAAATATATAAAGGCACAACTGCTAAAATATTATCGAATGGGAGTCTAACATCAGAGTTTAAAATAACAAGGTGCACAAGGCAATGTTGTCCACTTCCCCATTATTGGTTAACCTTTACATTGAACCTCTAGCTAGCAAATTAAGGAAGGAAACAGCAATCTGCCTATTTAGGTATATTACATAAGAGTTTAAGGCAGATTTAAATGTGATGATTTTATGATATATACAACTGATCTAGTACTGGTGCTACCTGACATGGATAGGCTACACAAGATTTTGGGGATGCGTCAGGATACTTGGTAAACTCGGCAAAAACAGAGATCATGATCTGGAATCTACCTAGTGAGAATAAGCAATTCAGGAAGAAGCTGAGATATCTTAGATAAAACAGTGGAGATTAACTTCAAGAAAGCTTTAATAGAGACTGTTAAATTGCTAAAGAGTCGGGCACATTTGCCTCTAAACTTGATTAAGATGTCCATCTTGTCCATGTTTACCCTTCCCTTCAGTGTCATAACTTGATTTTTAAAAGGACTGGATAAAAAAACTTGAGGGAGATTTCCCAGCTTCATTTGGGCTTAAAAAGGGGCAAGAATATCCTGTAAAAAACTACGCAGGAAAAGGGATAAGGGTGGACTAGCCTTACCTGATTTTCAATACCATGCAAGTGCATTCAAACTACAACATTTTAAAACTCTAATGAATGTACCAAACTCTTCTGCGATCAGATTACTATTCTCAGCTATACTGAAAGACATCAGATCGGGAAATCCACATTTTTTTATACAATTTTAAAGTAAAAGAATTCTTCCAAAAAGTAAGACTGAAGGTACTGCAAGCTGCAGCCTTATTATGGTTTCAGGTAAGAAAAGCTATAGACTTGCCTTATTATAACAACTATTACCCTATTTGGGATTCGCCAGGCATCCCAGAGTGCATGAAAGATAAACTGGCTATCCCCATGAAAATAGTAGGAATATGTAGATGGAGACAATTGTTACAGGAAATGAAACTTCTCCTTTGGGGCAAAACGAAAAAAGGCTGCTGGTGGGAAGCATTCAAGGTATAAGTACTATCAACTGAGATGTTGGTTTCAAGTAACATATGCTAGAGGAGTTAACATGAATGCCTTAGAAGAACAATTATTAAAAACTGTCCCCAGAACAAAAGAAAGTCTCAACTTGGTACTGGCCAACATTGAGTATTAAGGACAGAGACTTCAAACTTCCAGAGGATATCCACATGTTTCAAATCTATTGGGAAACTGTGGGTAAGATTATAACAAACATCCCATAGGCAGAAGTCAAGGTAAGCCTTCTATTAAATGTTTTTGGATGTCTGGATTAGCCAGATTTGTTAGGCAAAGATAAAAGTACGGTATCTGTGTGATCATCTTAGCAAGGACAGAAATCTGTAGAAAATGGCTATCAATTGTACCCCCTACCAGTGCAGATTGTGTAGCTCCATTGTTGTAAGCACTTGAAATGGACACTAAGGACTGAGCTAACAAGAGAATTAGGATGTGGTAACTAGTAGTAACTTGGTTAAACCCAATCAAGGATTTCATAATAGATGAACCATTACTCCTCCCTATTGAGAAGACAGATATGTAAGGAATGTTGTGGATCTAAAGTATTTGTGTCCAATGATTATACCAGACACCTGATTTTGAACATGAATCTGGTTAAGTTGATCCATACACTGCTATTAGCCTTGGAGGGCAAAAATATAACAACATAATTCTGAGTAGGAAAGAGGGCCACAAATCAGGAGGTTTGTTGTTGTAGTACGAGGCAACTGAGGAGATTAAAAAAACAAGCTTCAGATGCCTCCCTGCAACTGCCCAACTGATTTGCTGCAACTGGGCCTGCTTGGACCTTTGACTGTACCTTCCTGAGCCCTGCTGGCCTCTGCTGTAGTGATGTAGTGAGTCCCTGATCCCCATGAGATACCTCCTCAGGTCTTTAACTCTTGGCTGACTCCAGAGTTTACTCCTTCTAAAGAAAGGGAGAAAATCCTGACGTTTGGACTCCTTGTGACTGTGAACAGGCGCGATGACCCCAATGCAAAGCTCCAGTGAGGCCATTCTCTTTGTGTCACATCGACTGACAGCGATGTCCAGCACCACAAGACCTTCGATTTGCGCTACAGCAATGACAGCCTGCGGCAACTATGAATGCAAAGCTACAGCAACTACGATTCATAACACTTAATTCTTCGTGCTGGATCGATTACCATCCGTGACACCTGACCTGCACTTAATGCTACAGCAATGACCATCCATGAGGCTCAACCCCCTCCGGAATTTTTTGAGCCGGACTTTGAAAGTAACTTTGCAGCAGGACTAAACAGGTCCCTGTATCCTGCCCATGCTCTAAAGCAGTGCCCCCGAACTTGGTGACTTTCCCCCGGTCTAGTGCAACCAGATGCCAGCTAGTGGTGCTTTGTGCTTTTAGGTGCCATTTTACCTCAAAACCTTTAAACATTTGAATATTTCCATTTATTACTCATTGGATTTTTGTTGTTCTGGTATCATTTTATTTAATAAAACTTACTAAATTTTTCTAAATTGGTTTGGGATTTTCCTGTGTTGTGTTTTCACTTTATAACTGTTTGCATGCTTCATAAATACTTTTGACATTGCTTGTAATTAAGCCTGACTGCTTTGTGCCAAGCTACCAGAGGGTTAAGCACAGGCTAATTGAGTGACTTTTGTGGTTCACCCTGACAAGGATTTGGATTGTTGCCTTAGTGCGGCCTCCACTCCCTCAACCAATAACTCAATTTCTTACAGAGATTTTGTGAGCTCATTGCAAACACTAATAAAATGAGGTGACTTAAAGAGCTTATGGATTGCACTAATGGTGGTTGATGTAATTATCAGTCCTACCCAATGTTTGATTCACAGCAGAGCATAAAACATCACTTATCAGTACACTGCATCCATATGTCTTCTATACTCAGACATCAAGGTCAGTGGACTTTAGAATGAAACATAGGAGTTGATTCCAACATGATTTATGGTCATGTAACACATGCACATTACATTTTCAAAAGGAGGAACAACTTAGAAGGACTCATCCACACAGCCAAATGTGTATGCAAGTGTGACTTACTCGCACAAATACATTCTTTACAAGGGTAAAATTACTTTTATAATTCACAGTTTAACTTGTAAAACGATTTATTCACTTGGAATTTTCTATGTCAGTAAAACTCTTCTGTGAATAGAGTGGGAGTTTCAAGGTGGAAGGATCATAGAAGCTAGTGAAGACAAATGTGCATGTTTTTGGCTATTCAAACCCAATTTTCCAACCAAGTGCCACTCTGGAAGAAATTGCAGATTTGTTCTTGTCAGAGGTGAAGTAAACACTTGTTAATGTTAGAAAGCAAAGGGAACACTCCCCATAATTGGTGGGGGTGTAGGAGAAGGGGCTTCTTACTGTTTTCCTATTATACTACATTTACATCTCAAGCAGTACAACAGGAGTTTTGCTACATTTATAATGGTGTAGCAAATGGATTCTACCAATGTAATCCCCTTGGATTCTTTGCCTTTTTTGACTACGTTACTTTAGGCTTTTACTGTGAGTGAGTGAGTCTCACTAACAGAGTCTCACTTGTGATAAATTCTATGGAAAAAGACTGAGAGAGCTAGCTGCCCGTGTTCACCTTTTAAGATAAGGTTCACTACTGCGCAGTTAGGCTAAGAGGTTCGGGCTGGTTACACAGAAACATGTGCACAGATCTGTGTGTGCACATGTTTGGGCAGAGCATGTGAGCCTTACATTTAGCTCAGCCCAGTATCTGTACACAGGTAGCCTGTAACTGAAAGGATCCTTCAGGGATTGGTACTGACCTGGTGCAGGCAGTATAATGTGATTTTGCAATCATAGTTTGAATATATACCATAACATCGCATGCATTTACAACACATGCGATTATAACGCAGTTGTTACAACGACCGCATTGTTACATCGCAGTACATTAAAACGCAAGTCATTACAACGACTTGCTCTAGATGGCGCGCAGGCCTTAGGAATAGTATAATTTACTATTCCAACTCCAGTGTGTGCAACAGTAGGGAAGGTGTTGGTATAGTAAATTACACTATTCCTTAGTTTAGAGCGCCATCAAGAACAAGTCGTTGTAACGACTTGCGTTGTAATGTACTGTGATGTAACAACGCGGTCGTAGTAACGACCGCGTTGTAAAGGTAACGCAATGTAATGACTGCGTTGTTAAGGTTGTTTCCCTCTTAGTTTAGGTCTGTACTCATTTTTCTTCCTACAGGGTCTAGGGCTATCTTTTTGTCCGTGCGTGGCCAACTATTTGACCCATTTTTGCTTAAATCCAATTTCTCCATACTCTGTAATTTTAATTTCTATTTGGAGAACCCTTCCTGCCAAGATGCATCATCCCTAATTGTCACTATGACCTCTCCGGGGATTGCACAAATTGTTCAGTTATCCACCCATGCTGCGTGTCACACTTTAGATGGGATTTTTTCTAACAATTTGGGAATCTGTGTTGGGGAAGTCACCCAGTTAAGCTGGTCAGATTATTGTGCTGTTGGTTTCTTTAGTGAAGTTAAATCACTCTTTTGACAGCAGGGGACTCCTAATGTGCCTGCTTAGAGGTGGATTTGGAGAAAGCTATCAAACTTTGAACTTAAGGAAGCCATACACATGACTCCCTATGTACCTTATCAAGGTGCAGACCTCTCTATAGCAGAATATTTAAGTGGTTTCTTTCCACTTTGGATATGGCAGTCCATCTTAAACCAGCCAGGTCCCCTAGTAACAAAACTGTGTCCCTATGGTTCTCGGAGAAACTTAGCCTTATGCAGCAGAAGTATCATGTGCAGGAACGCAAGTGGAGCCTAACAATGGATTTGCAAGAAAAAAGGAGACAAAATCCGAATATTTCACTCTAAATATTAAGTCCATTGATAATTCCTCTAAGGTGCTTCTTAATATTATGAACAATTTTTCGAGACCTACCAACACAATGCAGCTATATAGTTCCAAATCAAAATAGCTCTGGGAAAGAAGAAATTGTCATCCTGCTTCTAAATAAGCCTAACCTTGACCACAAATATTTAAAAAACTATCGGCCGATAACGCTGCTGCCCACTCCAGCTAAGATTCTAGAAAAACATATTAATCAGCATCTTATGGAGTATATTGAAAGGCACAAACTTCTTGATCCTTCTCTGGCAGGCTTCAGAAGTGAGCACAGTATGGAATCTGCTTTGGTTGCAGCAGTGAGGTAGCAGTACTGGTCATGTTGGACCTGTCTGCTGCTCTTGATACGGTCTTCCCTACACGTCTGACATACAGCCTTTTTCTGCTTGGTATTAAGGCAAAGGCACTTAGGGGCCGATTACGATGGCGGAAGGATCGTCACCGCTAGCCCGACGGTGGCGATCCTTCCGTGAATTGACAGCAATTTTCCCACTGCCGAATTACGATTGAGGTGGGAATCGCTTTCCGACTGCAGCGGTCGCAAAGACCGTCCGCCACGGAACCGCCACAGGCAATCGTTACGATTGCCTTGCGGAGCGGTCAGCATGCTTAAAATGGTGGCGGAGCCGAATTACGATGCTGGCGGAAGCCAGCCTCTCCGTGGCGGTTAAACTGCCATTGAAAGGCTGGCGGGGATTGGTTTTGGAGGCCCGTTGCGGGCCCCCTTGTGTTGGGGGGAGGTGTATGTGCACAGGGGGTACCCATGGTACCCCCCTGCATTTCAGTGCACTAGGTGCCTGCCATGTAGTGCAGTGAAATGCACAACACACATTTTTAACATTGCGGCGGGTGCTGCTGTCAGCAGCAACCACTGCAATGTTAAAATGCAAGATGCGTCCGCCACAGTGGCGGTCGCATCATAATTTGGTGTTCGGAACCGCCGCACGTATTGCGGACGGTCATGGTTACCACCACGATGGCGGACAGACTCCAGTCTGTCCGCCATCGTAATCGGCCCCTTAGTCTGTTGGAGTCATTCTTGGTTGACAGGCCTCAGATTTTTAGGTGCAGTCAGTATACCGCAGAGTTCCTGGGGGCTCGTCACTGAACCTTGCTCTCTTTAATCTGTTTGTCTCGTCCTTGGCCAAATTGATTCAATCCTTTGGATTTCGTACCTATTGTATGCAGATGACACCCAGATTATTGTTACCATCACTGCTGATGTCTCAGTAGTTGCTGCAAGCTTTAGGTCATGTCTGTCGGAAAGCAGCAAGAGGATAAAGGACAATTGCTTAAAGCTTAACACAGACAAAACCGAGGTTCTAGTTTTTGGCATGCGGGGTCCCGAAATCTTTGACCATCCTCTATCTCCAGGTAGCTCTGCCAAGAATCTTCGGGTGATTTTCGATTATCAGCTTGTTTTTGATAAGCAAGTTATCCCGATTACTAACTCCTATTTTCATATCCATAGCTTTGAAAAAGGTGGGTTTTGCCTAAATTGATCCGTTGCATTGGTGTCCTCGAGCACTCACAGTTGTGTTACGAGCCCCAATGTACCCCAATATAGGCCTAGGTAGTTGCATGACCTTTTACCTACATTTGCCCTATCTTGCTCTACATAACGGTTCTGGCGCTGATCTTTTACCTAGTTATGTGCCGAATAAATGTTGTGTGGTTTTCTTCAAATACTAGCCTCATATATTATGCATGAGTATTCTTAGTATCATATCTTAATCCCCTGCCTAGGACATGCACAACAGGATTACCATCTTCTGTATAATAACTCTCTACAAAAGTCACCGCTAGCATCATCCTTGAACGACAGACCCACAGTACCATTACACATCTAGGTAGAACCCCCTGAGGGTACTTTTCGGGTATAAAAGAACCACATCTTCACGGGGCAACCAGAGGAGAAGCTTCCACACTGACACAAGAAGGTGAAGTCCCTCCAGGCAGAAACTCCAGCCCGCAGTGGTCTGACATCCCTTGCACGGTGTCCAACTCGAAACCAAGTTGGGGTCCTTCATTCTCTCCCATCAGGTAATGGGGTTAGCTCTTTCCTAGGGGATTCTTGGCTTTACACCCATATTTATACTAGGTACACTTAGATAGGGTTTACATCGCAGGAGTACGCTTTATTTGTGCCATGTATTGATATGCCTGCATATATTTACTATTTTAGCACCATGGTAGAATTCTACCTTTTATTTACTCTGTCTGTGCTTGTAATCTTATATATCTGTTTCTGTCTAATGATTGCCACAGTAAACATGTTTTATACTAGAATGACATTAGTTCAATAAATGCTTATTGAAAACGTCCCCATTGTTTATTCTGTGTATCTCTCTGAGCACAATTTACTGAGCAAAACGTACTGCACTGTTTTCACGATCCCTGAAGGATCATGGGTTGTCATGTTCAATAGTTGCCAGAAACTATTCGCTCCTTGGTAAGGTTAGGGAGCTTATAGTGGCACTGTGATCTAGCTGGTCTAAAGGCTAACATATCCTTTGGGGGTGTCTGGAATCAGTCTGGACACCAATCACTTAGTTTATGTTGTCTGAACCCGCAGATCCTATGTATTATTAGGAACTACACAACAGTTGGACTAGTGAAATGCACTGTATATGAACATCAATCTGGCCTCCCTCAATAGATTAAACCTGAATCAGAATATAGAAACCTGATTCATTCTTGACATGCCTACATTTCAGTCACTGTCGCAGGAGCTGATGGGTCTGCACTGGCTTCCTCTTAGGAAAAGAATCCTGTTGAAAGCCCTATGTATAGCCTATAAGGCACTTCATAACTTGGCTCCCGGTTTCTTAGATATAAATTTCAATGGTATACACCAAGAAGGGTGCTGCATTCTGTCAACAATAGGTTAGTAGTAGTGCCTAAAACTCCCAGATGTAGATGGGGTGGCAGATCTTTTTCTTATGCCACAGCTAAGCCGTGGAATACGCTGCATGTCATATTGCACGACTTCTTAAGATATTGCTCTTTTCTCCTTCTTTTTGGGCTTTTTCCATTCTTGCTGTTGTGTTGGTTCTGCTAGCGCAGTGACACTCTCAGATTGTGGTTGCTTTGTAAATATCTTCTCTTTCTGGTGCTTCACTGAAATTAAGGGTGTGTTTTACTGAATTATACATTATATATGAAATCTGCACCATAGTGCAGTTTTTCCCTAGTTAGACCAAGAGACTCGTCTCAGGTCTCAATCTTGGAGTAAAAATGTGCTCCAAATTCAAATCCAAAGACTCTTTTGTGATAACTGTGTTCCTGTTGGAATTTGTAGAATTGTCACATTACCCTGTCTCTGCTCATAATCAAATTCCAGGGTTTTGCTCTCCCTACTGGGCCAAGTTAATTTCTCTACTGTGAGGCAATGGACCAAAGGCCTCCATACATAATAGGGCCATTTGATGGTGCTTGCCCATGTTGCTGGGAAAGGAAAGGGTGGGTAGGATCTGTATGTGCTAATTAACTGTTCACATTGCACCTGGCTGGGGAAAGCCCAAGCCCACAGAAGCAAAGTAAGAAGGCCCACCTCTGGAGCCAAATACAGAAGGGCTCCCCTTTACAGTCTTAATGGGAAGGGATTAGGCAGTTGTGTCAGTTAGGGGCAGGACTAAAGCTTTCAGGGAAGGTCTTTTCATAGACCACACTATCTTGCTTCTCCCAGCTGCCTTCAAAATGCTGCAAAGGTTAATTAGCTCTCAATTAACAGCATATCTGGAGTATTTTAGGCTGCTGTACCCTTCACTGTAAGGTTTCCGGAGCAGGATAGCTCTGTGCACTTTTGGGAGTGGTTGACTCAATTAAAATGTCTTTACATCAAGGAAAATATTCCACATTGATCCTATGAGAACTGTCTGCAGCATTTGATACAGTGTCCCACATCATTCTTCTACAATCTTTAGAAGACATTAGAGTTGGAGGTCTGGCACTGGCTAGAAAATAGGTGACAGGAAGTTTGAATGATTACCTACTGTTCCGCTATCCAGGCTCTTAATTTTGTGGTACTGACTTTATTCGACATCTATATGTCCCTGTTGGCTTCCTTAGTGGAGTCTTTTCATGAGAAGATAATCTCCTATGCAGATGATACGCAGTTGTTCTTATCTTTTGACAATGGGGTCTCTGCTGCTTAGGATGCCTTCAAGGGATGTTTAGGAGCTGTTCTTAAGTGGATGTGGGCCAGCAATCTTCAATGAAATTCAGATAAGGCAGAGATCCTGCTGTTCGGATCTTCCTCTCCTCAGCATTGGGAGGACTGTTGGCCAACTTTTATGCCTCCTCCTCCGCTGGCCACAGTAGTTAAAAATGTTGGAGTCAAGATAGACCAGCAACTGTCCTTTGAGCTTCAAGTGGCATCTGTGATCGGCTAATGCTTGGCACTCTTGTTCTCCCTGAAGAAACTTCTGTTCTTTCTGCCACTCCAGTAATGGAAAATGGTGATTCATAAGTTTATTTCATCTTGATTAAACTATTCCAACATTCTGTATCTGGGCCTACCCCCTACCTGACTAAGAGGCAATAGGTGGTCCAGAAAGCAGCTGCACGATGATGCTAAAAATTCCTCATCATACTCCGATTTCTCCCTACTTGACTGCTACTCATTGGCTATCGATCAAGGAAAGGATTTTGTGCACCAAGCCTTCAATGGCTCTGGTACTAGGTGTATCTAGTAGACTTACACACTACTGCCCCTCGCATGCTCTTAACTTTGCTGATGCGGTGCTGCTATACATCCCACAAATTAAGCGTATGAAGAAGGGGGGGTCTTCCTTTTCCTTCTTGCCAGCTCAAGCTTGGAACCCATCTCCTACTGCAGCTCTTTAAGACTGACAATGAGTGTATTCCACACAAGTTTTCTGAGTATGTTCCACACAAGTTTTTGGGTACTGCAGAAAAAGTTTCCAACAGGGCAAAGATTCTATGTGCCTCATACTAAGTATTGTAAGCAGCCTTGAGTTATTAAACAGAATCGTCTCAGCATGACAATCTCTACATAACATAAAAGACTGTATGCACCAAGTACTAACCTATGTACATGTGCTTGTTCCGCTTCAGAAGATGGGCTAATTGTACAGTTTTCACCACAGTATGAAGGCTGCAGGTAGAATGATCTGTAGAACCTGCAGACCTTGGTGATTTGTCTCCCTTTGGACACATTTTGTAGAGAGTATACACTGTTCTTAGTAGATACTTTTTAATACTCTCTGGTGTATTTCTCATGAGATCTTCACTGTCTGCAAACAGTGTGGTAAAGAGTGGAACTGTCTCCATAGCATAAACACAGTTTACAGTACCCACTTTTCTACTGATATCCACTTCATTTCTCACTGTAGGTTTGGTGACTGCGAGGAGTTTGATACAGGTAAAGACTGTCCATAGTGGGGCATTAGTCATGTAACAGGGTTTGAGTATCTGGAGGAACTTGGTTTTCTCTGAACACTTGTATACAGATAGAACGCAGTGTACAGTTGAGGTTACCCTTTTATTTGTGGTTGTTGGCTACCCATGAAGTATATTGTATAAGGTCATCGTGCACATAACAGAATCTTGCTTCACCTGTAGGGATTGTATGTATGATGCTTTATATTTTTCTGAGTTACGATGCACTTAATTTCATAGTTCTAATGCCATACCTATTTATAGAGTAATGTGCACAAGACAAGCTGAGATGATGTCATCAGTGGTCATCAATGATGTCATTTGAGATGTCATCAGTGATGTCATAAATGATGTCATAGAACATGTCATGAGTGATGTAATATGTGAAGTCATAAGCAGTGCATAGCGGGGGCTCTGCTGACTATAACTGGTGAATTTCTGTTTATTTTTAATAAAAACATTCATGTTGTTACTGATATATTCACCTGACTATAACATCACATTAACCTTTTGATTTTTCAGTGAATTTTGAAGGTTTTTTTAAACAAAAACAGATCTTTTTATCACACTGAATTATAACGTTACTTTAACCTTAATATTTTATTACCGTACGTAAAGCCAATCCTCCTCCATGCATGGCCTTCGCCAACCCCCCACAGCAGGGGGTTCACAACAGGGCCTTGCTTGTGGCTTGGCCCTGTTGCCAACCCACCCAGATGCAGCCAATCCCTCCTGCAGGCAGCCAACCCAATGCCGCACACAGCCTTTGGTTGTGCATGACATGAAATTGGCTGTACGGCCTGGCTTCCAACCATGCCCTGTGTCCAATTCCCCTCAGGCAGCCGTTCCCACACTGTCCACAGCCTTCAGCTGTGCGCAGAGACGGGTTGGCCATAGCGCTTGGCCTGCCACCAGGCCTTGTGTCCAAACCACCACCAGGCTGCCAACCCTACACCAAGCATAGCCTTTGGTGTGCGCAGTGTAGGTTCAGGGACTCGATTTCCCGGTCTGCCTGGGCCAAAACATATATATTGCGGGAAGAGGGAATGCAGTATGATGTGAGCACCAAGGTGAAGTATCACATCTGCGAGTAAAAATTTCTAATTATTTTAAGATTCAGGCCAAGTACTGTTTGCCACCACTTAACTTATTATCCTCCACTCAATTGACTGAGGTTCTTTGTGGTCACACATATAAAATCCAATACCTACAGCTGCTCCCTCTTGAAGATTGCATTGTGAACTTGCTAATTCTAACAGAGACAATTCCAAGCACCCAAAGAAGCTTGGTTTGACATTATTGGCCCTCATGACATAACCTAGCCATTTTCAAAGAAATAGCTTGTTGAGGATAATTGAGAACTGCAATTGCTCATAATTAGAAAAAGTGCTTCATATTTCAGAAAACAGTGACAGTAATTTGCATCTGTGATGAAAATCGCTCAAGAGACTGAGTAAATAAACTCATTTCAAGCTAACAGCAATTAAATCAATTTGGAAGAAACACATAGCAATATTTGTTAAACAAATCGCAAAGCATTTTAATTACTGTGTTTATAACGTGTATGACTGAAGTGCATTTAATTTCCTCTATCAAAAAATAGGATACATTATAATCATTTAAAAATCCAAGATTAAAATTACTTGCCACACTCTGCTGGAACAAGGATGATATGCAAAATAAGGAACACGTTAGGTATAAAACTTAAGGAATTTAATGAAGAAACGTTATGGGCAAATTATGGTGACAGTTCCATAATGTCTGAGTGCTACAATTTCATTTACATTTTTTAGCTAGAGATCAGTACTCAAGTTTGTAAACAGACTATTTAATACTTACAGGCTTCCACAATGTTAGCTGATGAAATATTTTATTGTAATGGAATTTTGTTTATTGAATTACATAAAGTGCTCCAACTCAATGGTTGTGTGTGACCAATTTCTGCACCCCAGGTGCTCTTTGATGTTAGACAAAAGATAGCATGATTTTAACTTCTTACTTAGGGGCCGATTCCGATTCGGGCCGGAAATCTCTCCGACCGAGCCAGATCCGGAGAGATTTCCGACCGAGCCGGACTCCCGCAGTCCGACCGAGCGAGTACGATGTGGCCGTATGCTGCCCGACTCGATTCGGTCGGAATCCCATTGAAGTCAATGGGAGCCGTTCGTACAACGCGTACACGGGCTCCCATTGACTGAATGGGTACGTCACGAACAGGGGGGCCCCCTACAGTGGGTACGCATCGGTGCGACTCACACTGTACATGCATGTTTAGGGGGGACCCCTGGATCCCCCCTGTGTGCGACTCGTGTGGCTACGCGTGCATGGGGGTCCGACACGGACCCCCGAAGTCTGGCTCCGACAGCTCTTTGGAGCCGGACGCTACGAGTCGGTCGGGCTGTTCGAAGCACGCATTGTACTTGCTCGGTCGGGAAACGTCTCCATTGCGTGGTGCGAGCCGTGTCCATACGAGTCGTTCGGAGCGGTTCGGACCCGGAAACGAGTCGGTCGGCGATTTCGCGTGCGCTCGCATCGTACTTGCTCGCTGGGACGACTGTACGAATCGGTCGGGAAAAAGGCCTCCGAATCGGATCCGGTAAAGCCGAATCCGATTCGGAGCCCTACCGGCCGAGATCGGAATCGGCCCCTTAGTCTTTGAAAGGGAACTCAAAATCCTCCGGCTGGTCAAGGTGGAAGGCTGTATCTGGCAAAGTTCTCTTGAAGTCAGATACCTGTTGGATGTCACCTGATGAAACCGTTGATTTTGGTGGGAAAAACTCTGAGTGGGAAAATTCAAATTCATCATCCACCAATGTCTTCTTGCTGGTTGGATACTTTTCACACCTTTGCAGATGAAACACTGGAAGCTATACACAATAAAGTCCTTTTGAAATCGATACATTAGCTGCTTGAAGCATATGAGTTCACGGAAGTCGAAAACATTTCTAAATCCCATCTTTTCAGACTTCCCGGAACATTCCCTATTGGTCTCTTTTAAGGCTCTCAGGACCTTAGGGACAGCACTTAGGGGCTAAAACTCACTCCAGAAAAAGTAACCAGTAAGGTCCAGTCCAGGTATAGTTGACACTGGTCAGCTGGCCACTCCAGAAAAAGGGCCTATTGCAGATTGTCCGTGTGATCACACACTAGGCCAGCCAATCAAACATTGGAGTCCTCTTCTCAGTCGTCTGCACAAGTGGGAGCAGGTCCAGCCCACCAGTTCTCCACACAGCTCATAGACAGCAGGTCCAGTACTCGTCTGTTCTTCCACAAATGCAGAAAGGGTTTAAATGAGGTAGGGGTGAGGAGTCACTTTTTTAGGATTCCCTAGCAAGTGGGTTGGGATGACTCCTGTACATTGCCTAACAAATGAGAAAACATTCACAACTGTAAACATACCCACTTTTGCAGCATGCCCTGCTTGCCTTACTTCAAATTATCCTACAGGGCACTATTGTGAATAAAATCCAACATGACAGACCCTTATGCCCTTAGAGTTGTCTAGTATTCCAGCCAGGTGTGTCTAGAGAAGCGAGCAGTGTCCTCCTCAACCACATCAGACTAGTTATGGGACTAGCTCCTCCTGGGATCAAAAGGCTCCCCTTGCCCAGGTCTCCCTTTACATTTAACTAAGAGTGGGTAGGCCTCACTCTGATCCCTTTCTAATTAATGAATTATATCATGGCCTTATTGAAAAGTTAAATATGACAATTGGGCATGAGACAAGTGTGCTATATATTAGGGGCCATCACATACACTGAGTACTGGACAGAAAATCTCCACTGTATAGTGTTTCAAAAACTAATATTACCAGTAAGCAAGAAATTGGGGGAAAAAGAGGGATTTACTCACAACAGGGTACCTCGTCATGTTCTTCTGAATGTACATGGTTTTAAGTGGAAGATAGGATCATTGCCTAGTATGGCATTATTATAAATTTCCATGCATGCCTTCTCTCTAGGAGATGTGGTTAATTGAACCGCCACTTTAGCATTGTAAGATCTGACATCATTTTTGCTGTTGTTGTCCTTTTTCTTGTCTGGTTTGCTATCTCTAAGACTATACTGCTGAACAGAGTTGAGTCCCAGACCGTATGATTTCCCCTTGGAGCATGTACTATGCATTGTTTTTGACTAATTTGTTATTTTAAATTTGTAGCAAGGTCATTGTAGATGACAGAGAAAATGCACTAGTGGTGTGGAAGTTAATTTTCATAGTTGGGCTGCAGTATGCAGTTACACTATTCATGTATATGAAAGAAATCAGAGGCACTATATACTTTCTGTTTGTGTCAACCGCAGGTAGGAAAAACAGTCCTAGCACTGAAAGAGGGGAGGACGCCTCATCTCAAAAGGAAATCAACTAGAGGGATGGGCCAGGCTCCTGCAGCAGGGAAAAGCCTAGGGCACTTTTGGTTGAAGAATTCTGGATAAAAATGCAATGAATGCTGAGAACTAAAAAGTAACCAAATCCATAGGACTGGGTGAGGCAGCAAATCTACCCCAGTGGAGAGGCAACCTTTGTGGATACAGAATCCTGCTCTGTCCCACTGTGAATATTTGCAACAAATAGAAGTTTGATAATGATTCGTCTGACTTCAAGGAACCCTTGCCTTGCTAGAGGACATGGAGTTTCATAAGTATACTAAGGGGCCGATTCCGATCTCGCTGGGAGAAGGCTCCGTCCGACTCGGATCCGGAGGGCTTTACGACCGACTCGTGCTCCAGGGCTCCGAGCGCCCGAGTACAATGCGAACAAGCGCTGACGGACACGGGTCGCTCGGAGCCCCATTGAAGTCAATGGGAGCCTGTCGTACGACGCGTACATAGGCTCCCATTGACGAAAAAGGTACGTTGCGCACAAGGGCGCCCCCTGTAGTGGGGACGCGTCTGTGCCACCCACACCGTACATGCATGTGTAGGGGGGACCCTTGGCTCCCCCCCTTTGATCGACTCGTAAGGCTACGGGTGAAGGGGGGTCCGGCGCAGAGTCCCGAAGTCCGCTTCCCGGAGCGTTTACATGTCGGAGGCTCTGACTCCATCCAGCTGTCCGAATCGTGCATCGTACTGGCTCGGTCAGAAATCGCCTCCATTGCATGGCACGGTTTGTTTACGGACGAGACGTACGGAGCGGTTCAGACCCGGAAACGATTCGGTCGGCGATTTCGCGTTTCTCGAATCGTACTTGCTCGCTTGTACAACTGTGCGAGTCGGTCGGAAAACGCGCGTACGGCTCGTACTTTTTCCGGCCGGATCGTGTTCGGAGCCCTTCTGAGCGAGATCAGAATCGGCCCCTAAATCTGAAGGTAAAAACCTTGTCAGGCGCAACACACTTGACCTTTACTATACTATAGGGAAATCAGGCAGTGCAGAAGAGCTCGCCTGAAAGGTCAGTGTTTGGTCTGTTTTTTTGGGCTGTTTGTTGTCAGGGACTATTTTATGGTCTGCTGCACCAGTTTTTACAATTGATTTCCCTGATATTAAAACAAACATTCCCTTAAACAAGCTCAAGTCCATGCAGTCTTCCAAACCTTTCAAAACACTTAAGCAGCAAGGCTTTAAATGTTCAAAACTGCCCCAATTTGCAATTGTGGGCAATTTTTTAAAGTATCTAATTACTTCAACAGCGTAGATATCGATTATACTTTGCACTACATACATACTAGGTTTTACACTGAAATCAGAATGTGCTCCTTACAAAAAAATCATCACAAAACCAGGGAAAACGTTGAATTATGAGCACTGTAAAAGTGTGCTTTATTAATTTAGAAACAGTAGGATTAATCAAATAATAAATATAAGATGTATAGTAACTATTTACCTTTTAATAACAAGGTATCATGAAAACTAATGAGAGGTTTAGAATTTTTTATTGATTTCAATTGGAGAGTGTTCCAACGCACTCGACATTGGTGCAAATCAATGTTGATGAGGGTTGCAGGTTTGAAACATTTTCAGTATACGTCATAAAGAATGTATAGTAATGAAATGATTTTGTTTTAATGATTTTTGGAATTAGTTTACATGTTGCTACTTTTGAAATTCATTTGAGTAGGCCATATTTAGGATATAATAATTACTGAAAAACTACTATTATTTCTTAATATGAGGCATTTGGTTTACTTTATTATGTGTGGAATATTAATAATGAGTTGATTTACTAAAAAAAGATGATATTAATACTTTGAAATTCTCTTGCTTAAGCTGCATTATTTCATGGTCTAGAGAAATGAACTTTTACATATTTCCTTCAAATGTTGCTTTTACTGTTCCTGTCTGATTTTACAATTTGACTATGAATTAAGCCTTATTCATTGTGTGTGTGTGAATTGGTGGGAACTGGTCCTTGGACTGTCCCATGAAGGAGCAACAAATACATTTTTATTTTTGTAACTAACCTGTGAGGATGGCAAAGACTGTGGGGCATATTAGCAAGCAATTTATCGCCGCTTTAGCGGCACTTTTTGCCGCTAAAGCGGCGATAAATCTATTGCCCTATCACCAAGCTGTCGCTAACAGCAGTTAGCGACAACTTTCTGACGAAAGCGATCGGTTTGGGTGCCGCTTTGCATGTCAGCGATGTTTATCGCTAATGACATGCAAAGTAGGTGTTCCCGACCAACATACCCTGTAAACAGACGCTAACAGGCCTATCACCTATTAGCAAGGAGTCCCTGACCCCGGTTAGCGATGTGAAAAGTCGCGCTAACCGGGGCCATCGCCATTTTTTTATCACCTGCTATTTTCCTGACTTAGCCATACATTACATGGTGGGTGGATTATGCTGATACGACCACAGGGTCGCATCAGCAAGGTTTTCCACCTCCCCCATGCAACATCGCTGGTTTTGTCGCGATGTTGGCCCTTCCCTCCCGCTATCGCTGGAATATTTATCGCCATAGCGCTAAATGTCGCTAATACAGCGTTAGCGTGGCGATATATTCCAGCGATAGCCGGCGATAAAGAAAATCACGCTAAGCAGGGTTAGCGATGATTATCGCCTCTTCTTGCTAATATGCCCCTGTGTTTTCTCATGACTGGAATGGGAAGCAAAGCTGGAGTAGAAATTGTACCTGACAAACAGAAGATGAACGCACAATGGACAGACCAATGTGGTCCAATCACTGATGTCACAACTGCATTATCTATACTACAGAGACAAACTCCCCAAAGGAGGGGTAGATCAGATGCAGAATCGAAGAACTTGCTTATTTTTTGGCATTTTTGCTCAATGACTTTGGAATGCTTTTGCAGCTGCTGCTGTAATTGCTGATCAATTTGGACTCCTTTTCTTACCAACAGCAAACACTCACTGCTTTTGATGTTTCTTTTGCAATTAATTTGTTTACAGAACTCTTTTGGACTGTTTGGTGAGAATACCAAATCTGAACTTTCCCGATTTTGTTCTTTTCCTATGCTCATGGACATTTCCATAGTGGGCTTTAACTTACCCTCTTTGTCCCTTTCTTGAATGAGGTTTTTCCACTTTCAAACCATCCTCCTGCCTTCATTGGTAGTGGGAATCTGTAATGTTCGAACTATCTCTTTGAAAATCTTTGATTAATGTGTGTTTTTTTACTAAATGCTATTGGCATTTTAACTGAGCTACTTCAAATGTTGCTTGTATGCATTAATTTCGGATCATTAATACAATAACTAAATTTTCGAAATTGCCTTATGGCCCGATTCTGATCTCACTAGGAAAGCCCTACGACTCGGATCTGGAGGGCTTTCCAAGCGAAGTGTGCTCCGTGGGTCCGAACGAGCGAGTACGATGCAGCCGTATGCTTACGGACTCGGTTCACTCGGACTCCCATTGAACACTATGGGATCCTGGTTACAGACGCATACACAGGCTCCCATAACAAAAAGGGGTGGGTGGGAAAAAGCATACACCCTGTGACGGGCACCCCATGGTGCCCGCCACACTGTGCATGCCTGGATCAGAGGGGCCCATGGGTACCCCCCCATGACAGATTCGGAGGGCCTCGGGTGAAGTGGGGCCTTCTACGGCCCCACGAAGTACGCTTCCGACAGCCGTTTCATCTCACTGAGACCGAGGCGAAGCGGCTGTCCGAATCGTGCATCGTTCTCGCTCGGTCGGAATTCGGCTCCATAGCGCGGCACGATTCGGCTACGTACAAGTCGTACAGACAGGTTCAGGTCCCGGGAACGATTTGGTCGGCGCGTACACGATCTTCGCATCGTACTTGGTCGTACGTAAACAAGGGCTACGAATCGGATCCAGGAAAGCCAAATCCGATTCAGAGACCTTCCAAACGACATCGGAATTGGGCCCTCTTGTTATTGTGTCCAGATATTCTTTCTTTAAACTGTGCTATTAGTTTGATTCTAAATGCGTAATAGAGATAGTCATAAATTGTTTTCAGAACATCAAGTTCTGCTGCTTTTATTCTGTGTGGCAACAGCAGAGCTATTGGTTTGTATCATTTTGGTCAGACTAAACTTCTTCAGGAGGTTGGGTCTTCCAATTGCAATACTATATTTCTATAGTATGGTTCTGAGAGTGGTGTATTTGAACCTGATTTCGAACACATGAGTTGGCCAGTAATTAGTGGTCCTCATTGAGTGGCTAACTATTTTTAGACATCCTGAAGTCTCACCCCTCACTACGACAGAAAACGATTCATCAGAGGACCAATGCCTCTATGGGTATAGAGTAAATTTATAATCAGCAGAAATCCAGTTGAGTAAGGGTCAAGGATTAAGGTCAAAGTTCTTATGGGCCCAGTGTGAATGCTGAAGTAAAGTGAAGTGAGATAAAGGCTTTCCGATGCATCAAAACATTGGTACCAGAGCTATGGTTAAGTCTAGGGAAGGGAAGGTTTTGAGTGCTGAAATACAGATTCCTGTCCAAGTCCAAAAAGTCCAAGAGTTCATGGGTCAGCAAAAGGAGTGATGGAGTACTGACAGAATCTCGACGACTAGTAGCAGCCGTAGCAGCAAAGGAGTGTGAGTATTAATTGGGATCCTTGTTGCAATTGCTTTGTCTTAAAGATTGCAGGTTTTTGAAATGGTTGAATGTTGTTGAGCAGAGTGAGAAATGGTTAAATTCCATATTGTTAAGGTCTGTGTATTATTGTGGCGCTCGATGCAAAGAAGCTGAAGTTGTAAACTGGTCTGTCGTAGCCTAAGATCTTGAGATGTTTGCCTACGTGGTAGTCTCAGTGTAGATGACACTGACTAAGTTGTCTGCTGTTTGTGTTGATTGTCATGAGATGTTGTCGACAACATCTTATGGTAAAGGGTTCTCTAATGTGTGTTAGTGGTAAATGGTTGATATAGTTGATCTCAGGTGCACAAGGAATAACTGTATCAATTAGGGTGCAGTCCCGCTGGTTGAGATTTCATTTGAGCTGAATGATTATAGAAAGGTTTAGTTACCTTGTCAGAGTGGATTCCTTTAGTGGAGCAGACAGGTTTAATTGTTGCTTGCATAGTATATTTTATTTGCTCAGAGAAAGAAACACCAAAGAAAATTGGAAAGGAGGATGAGCTGCAAAGAGGACTGAGATTGGTTGACATCGTCATAAAAGGTCGCACTATTATTGGGTGAGATTGCCGAACTAGAGAATTGGGGGAGAAATGTATTTCCCGGATTTTATGCAAGTTCATTTGTGAAATATGAAATTGAATAAAAATGAAATTTTTCAAAGCCTTACGAAAATGATTCAAGGGCGATGAGTCAATACCTGCCAGAGTAGGAGTAGAGGCACCACATAAGGGCACACCAGGATACATTGTAATGATGGACAAAGGATTACATCCATGTCTTTGGCTTGAATGTTGGCACAATCTTACAGAAAGAGACAAGGCACTGCAGTTTTCTTGTTATGGGGCATTTAATTTGAGAATCATTGAGAATTTAAGAAGAAATTATAAGAAATGAAACCACCTCCTAGAGCTGCCTAATTTGAGTTATTAAATACTTGGGAACACATTGCACTTCAGAAAGAGAAAGAAAAATATACCAAGGGAGATATAGAAGTACACTAGATCATTATGCAGAAGCTAGATGGGATATACAACAGAAAGTATGGAGAGCAGATGTTATACAGGGAACTAGATTGTATCCAATGTCACCATTTGAAGGATATATTAAGGGGAAAAGAAAAGAGGAATCAAATAGAGACAGAAAAGAGTGATCCTAGAAAGGAAGGAGAAGAGAGTGTCACAGATGACAAACTTTTGAATAATTTGTCAATGAATCAACCACCACCATATACTGAATCTCAGAATGCAGATGTTTAAAGTAGTACTACAGTTGAAATTCCAAACGCCTGAGATACCAAGAGAGCCAACACTTGTTACTCCTATAAGAGGCAGAACTGAAATAATGTCTCCAGTGAATCTCATTGAATCAAATACTCCAGATGCATTGAATGTTCCTGTTACTATTGGACCTATTGTACGTGCTGGAATAAATACTGCACATAGTAATCCATTAGAATTGACAATGAGATATGTGCTTCAGACACCTATGGTCCCGACTCAAAGTACCACTACAGGTACTAAGAGTACAGGTTCTATTCCTAATCAGACACAATCTGACCCAACAAATGGAATTATTCAGAGGTTTCCACCATTTTATCCCCATGGAATAAGCGGACCTCCTGAGATGAGTTATCATCTTCCTGAAATGACTGTACCAATGGGAAGTAGAGCTCCTGATACATGCTCATTAAATGTGCAACCTGGAACTACTAGACATTTGACCAATGGAGATGTGATTTCAAATACTACTTGAGAAGAAGCAGGATTTACTCCTGAGGAAATTGATGAGTGGCTGAAAGGATATAGTAACCCAAAGAATAATCAGAGTACAGAAATGGTTTCAGTTTCAGTTCCAGTTCCAAATTTGACTCCAGTTCCAGCTTTAATTTCAGTGCCAGGTTCAGCTCCAGTTACAATTCAAAGAAGGAAAAATGTATTAAATGTAAGTAGGTGTGTGTAGGAAAGTAGTATCTGCTTCTATGGTTACCCGCACTCCTTGATTGATGTGATGCTTTTTTTGAGTAGTCTGACTGGGATCCTGCTAATTAGGACCCCAGTCTATCTGCTTTCTCCTTAAATTGTTGTGTTGAGTACTTAGGTACATGCCAGATTGGATACTGGGGCACCCTTATCAGTCCCTAGTATATGGTACTAAGGTACACAGGGCGTAGGTAACCCAGATGTCTCCCATGGGCTGAAGCATGCATTATTCCAGCCATGAGAGACCATGTAAAATGAAACTACAGGCCTGCAATTGCAGCCTGTGTAAGTTGGTGCTTGTATCACTTACTTAAGATATAGGTTTCTTATATCTAAGGGTCACTGCACTTAAAACCTATAAGTCACCCCTATAGCAGGCCTTAGCAATCCTGAAGGCAGGGTGCTTGGTTCTGAATGAGAGGGTGCCCCTGCATGAGCAGGACACCCCTGCAGCCTACAAAGTCCATTCTCCCGGGTTGTCAGTGAAGCAGCCATATCCCATATACAGGGGCACTGTGTAATTACGCAATGACCATCTCGAAAACGGCTGCAACAAATCCTATCATGTTTGGTATCAAACATGTTGGAATCATACCCCCACACCATAAACGGTGTGGGAGGTATGATTCCAAGCACTGGAAAAGCCCTCCCTTAGGCTCTCAGTGTTCCTGGTGCCCGCCTTCTAGACCCAGACAGCACAAAATGGTTGCTGCTGACCAGAGATACATTTCTGCCCTCCTGCTGCTGAGCCAAGCTAGAGCAGAGGAAGGTGGAACAATAGGCATCCTGTCACAGGGAGGTGTGACCACCTCCCAGACAGGATTTAGTGTATTGGGACCGGGTGGGTGCGCTTGTCAGCACCAGAAAGTCTGCATGAGGGGCACACTTGGTGTCCCCATGCATAGTCCAGTTCAAACCAGTTCTGGGAGCCATTGGCTCCCACTCTGGCGTGCAACTGGACAAAGGACATGGGAGTAACCTCCTCCCTGTCCAGACCCTCCCCTGGGAGGGTCATCTGAATCTTCCCAATCCTTTCCTGAGGGTACTTAAGGGCTTACCTGGGTGTAGGTCCCTAGACTCGTTGTGGGATAAGATTCAGATCAGACACCACTTCTTCTTCTACCGTCTTGGTGCTCGGGACTTTGCTGGACTTAGTTTGGGCCTGACTTCGTCTCCCTTCCAGTCTGCTGCATCATCTGTGCCCGTGCATCATACAGGAACCTTACAAGGCCTGTAAAGCATCAAAGACACTTGAAGGAATCTCCCTTGGAGTGAAGGAGTCACTCCCCTGCATTCGCAGGCACCGCAACTAAGTCGACCTTTCAGCTGATCCTGAGCTCCTCCTGACTCCAAAGACTCTGCAACAGAGGTGGTGGTTTTCCACAGCTCCCTAGGCCTGCCCTGCCATCTCACCAAGTTTGAGGCCAGCATCCCTCGTGGGGGTTGCAATAACCGAACCCCGGTGCACAACATCAACTTGCAGTTGCAAAGGCTTGCTGACTTCTTTCCAAGGAGATCTTCGGGCTCCAAGTAGCCCCAACCTTGAGCACCTCCAGTGACCAGAATATTCAGCCACACGTGTGCATCGTGGCCTGCATCTTTTGGTGAGCTGCTTGAGGTCCTCTCGCGACTCCAGTGCCTCCGGTCTGTGGGTCCACTTGAGGGTCACACTTGTCTCTTTGGGGCTCCCCTGATTGCTCGGGTCCTGCCCTGACTCTCCTGCTGTTGGTGAGTCGTCTGGACCTTGCTAGTCCCGACGTTGCTCCTTCTTTGATTGCATTTGCCAATGCTTGTTGGTGCTCCCGCCGGACACCGACCCCTCAGCACTCGACATCCTTTGTGGGACAGCTCAAGCATGGCTCCTGGTCCTCCTCAGCATCACCTGGTCCTCACAGCTGCAGAGTCAAGGTACTCGTCACCCATCCTGCAAACACCCAACATCGGAGGGCATTCATCTTCCAAGTCTCCTGGTCACTCCTGAGTGACATAGACTCTGTTCCCTCTACTTGAGGTACCTCACATCAAGAATCCATCCTCGGATTCCACCGGACACTTCTCCCTTCTTCCACAGCGGCACTTTCCTGAAGTCCTCCATTGGGTTTGACAGCGGTTTCCGACACCACTTCACACGTATGCACCCGGCTTCCCTGGTGTAGGTAACGTGGGTACTAGGGTATCCACGGATGGGGTGGCTCTCCAACCTTCTGTCTTCCACGGGGTTTCTTCAGGGTCCACTAGGAAGGGTCCTTAATCTTTAAAAATCCAACCGTGATTTGCACATAGAGTTGCACGGAGCACGCAGTTGTGTTTCCACACTGCACACACTCTCCGTGGGGTCCCTATCTACTCACCTGAGGTGGTTCCTTTGGTCCCCAGCACTTCTACGTCCTCTCGACCCTGTCTTGATCCTAGTCTTGGTTCTTTTACCACTTTCTTACTATATGGTTTGGTCCCCCCTTGGGGTCCACTATGTATTTCGTACTATTTACTGTGTTACTTTGCTAAAGTATTGTGTGCCTTGTGTTTATCTCCGTGGGATCACTGACATAATATTGACTACAAAAATATCCCCATACACAAATATTGACACACAAATATCGACATCCACAATATCGACATCCTATCTTTAAAATGTAAAATACAAAAATATCAAAAAATATATATACATGTAAAAAATATTGATGTACAAAATATCGTTATTTTTTTATATATATATAAAAAATGTTTAATAAATTAAATAATAAAATTAACTTTACATTTTTTTAGATGTAATGTACATTTAAACAAATATAATAAATACATTTAATTAAAAAAATTCCCACTCCAGTGAGTGCAACAGTAGGGAAAGTGTTGGATAGCGGAGAAGTAAAAATTACTATTCCCACTCCAGTGAGTGCAACAGTAGGGAAAGTGTTGGATAGCGGAGAAGTAAAAATTACTATTCCCACTCCAGTGAGTGCAACAGTAGGGAAAGTGTTGGATAGCATAGGGGTAAAAATTACTATTCCCACTCCAGTGAGTGCAAAAGTAGGGAAAGTGTTGGATAGTGGAGGGGTAAAACTTACTATTCCCACTCCAGTGAGTTGGATAGCAGAGGGTTAAAATTAATATTCTCAATAAAGTCAATAAAAAATAAAAACAAGCAAAAGATCAACTACAATACAAAAAATTGTTATGACCACAAAAATAAAAAATATATAAAAATATAAAAATAACAAAAAATAGAAACATGTTATAATGTAAAAAAAAAAAAATTACCAACAAACATTTTATCAAAATTAAAAAAAATTACAAACAAATAACTATATTTATTATAAATTAATTATAATCAAAAACATTAATTGTTACATAAAATAAATATTCTTTATTTTCTACCCTATAACACCACACATTTCACAACACACATCTATATTTAAAAAGATTGTACCTCCATAATTAACATAATTAATTATCAAATAAACAAATATTATTATTTAAAAATCAAATTAAAACATATAAAAATTAATTTACTAACCAAACATTACCTCTATAAAACCAAAATCCACACACAAAATAAAAGTAAACAATAACCATAAAAATTACTATTCCCACTCCAGTGAGTGCAACAATAGGGAAAGTGTTGGATAGCATAGGGGTAAAAATTACTATTCCCACTACAGTGAGTGCAACAGTAGGGAAAGTGTTGGATAGTGGAGGGCTAAAAATTACTATTCCCACTCCAGTGAGTGCAACAGTAGGGAAAGTGTTGGATAGCATAGGGGTAAAAATTACTATTGCCACTCCAGTGAGTGCAACAGTAGGGAAAGTGTTGGATAGCGGAGGGGTAAAAATTACTATTCCCACTCCAGTGAGTGCAACAGTAAGGAAAGTGTTGGATTGCGGAGGGGTAAAAATTACTATTCCCACTGCAGTGAGTGCAACAGTAGGGAAAGTGTTGGATAGCAGAGGGTTAAAATAAATATTCTCAATAAAGTCAATAAAAAAATAAAAACAAACAAAAGATCAACTACAGTACAAAAATTGTTAAAACACAAAAATAAAAAATATATAAAATATTAAAAATAACAAAAAAAGAAACATGTTATAATGTAAAACAAATCTAAAAATTACCAAAAAACATTATTTTATCAAAATTTAAAAAGGAATTACAAACAAATAACTATATTTATTATAAATTAATTATACATTAATTATAATCAAAAACATTAATTGTTACATAAAATAAATATTCTTTATTACCTACCCTATAACACCACACATTTCACAACACACATCTATATTTTTAAACAATATTGTACCTCCATAATTAACATAATTAATGATCAAATAAACACATATTATTAATTAAAAATCAAATTAAAACATATAAAAATTAATTTACTAACCAAATATGACCTCTATAAAACCAAAATCCACACACAAAATAAAGGTAAACAACCATAAAAATGTATCAATTAAAGATTGAATAATAATGAGCAAATAATTAATAATTAATAAAACATAAAATACTTTCCACCCTCTTCCCCAATAAACACCACAACACACACATAAAAGTCATTACACAATTTCCATAACTAATTTTACATTTTTAAAATTTTTTCAATTAACAACTTATTAATTATTTGCAAATAATTTACTTCACACCCTTTACCACTATAAACCCCACAAATCACATCTCAAATTAATTACAAAATTGCCATATTTAATTTTTAATAAGTTAAATACCATTAATTATCAATTAATTATAAATTAATTTTAAATAAATTACTTCGCACCCTATTCCCCTATAAACCCCACCACCCATTCCTAAAAAATGACACAATTAACATAATTATTTACAAAATATTTAATTAATTAATATTACTTAACAAACAATTGATAAATAATTATTAATAACTTAGGGGCCTATTACGATGGCGGTCGGAAGACCGCCGCCCGGCCGGCGGTGGCAACCGTCGGATCTGCGGCGGACATCCGCCGCGATTGCAAGCCAAAAAAACGCCAGTCAGATTAGGATGGCGGTGGTGACTGCAACGGTGGGAAATTGCGACCGCCGCTTTTCCGCCGGTTGCCATCCGCACTCCTGCCCTGCGGACGGAGAAGGACCGGGATAATGGTGGCAGTGCAGGGCAGGCTCTGCCGGCACGATAATGATGCCTGCGGTAATCAGCCTTTCCTCAGCGGTCAGACCGCCATGGAAAGGCACGCAGTGATTGTCTTCCGGGGGCCCGTTGTGGGCCCCCAATGTTTTGTGGGGGGTGTGGGTGCACTGGGGGGGTACCCATGGTCCCCCCCTACATGTCCCTGTACCAGGTGGCAGGCACTGTGCAGGGCCTGCCACACAGTGCTGGGAAATGCAGGACATGCTCATTTGGACAACGCTGCGGTGCTGCGGGCAGCAGCAACCGCCGCAATGATAAGGCCCGCGATCCGACCGCCGCGGTTGGATTTCGAGCAAGGAACATCCTAATGCCACCGGAGGTTATGTCACGGGCCGTGCGGGTGGTCTTTTCCCATTACCATGGCGGTCGGGGAGGTTTTCCGACAGCCATCATAATAGGCCCCTTAATTCCCACAATTAACACTATAAATTAAAAATTAAATAATTATTAATATATACAAATTATTATTACATTTATTAAAATGAAATTACTTCCCACCCTATTCCCCTATAAACCCACAACCCACTCCTACAAACAGAACACAATTAACATAATTACCAATTAATTAATAACAATTAACAACCAATTAATAATACATTAATTTCCACAATTAACACTATAAAATCAAAATTATATAAATACTAATAATAAAAAATATTAATTAATTTATTATAATTAAATTACTTTCCTACCCTATTCCCCTATAAACCCACAACACGCTCCTAAAAAAATAACACAATTAACATAATTATCAATTCATTCATTAATAAAAATTAACAACCAATTAATAATTAATTAATACAAAATTAATTCCCACAATTAACACTATAATATCTAAATTAAATAAATACTAATAAATCACAAATATTAATTACTTTATTATAATTAAATTACTCCCCACCCTATTCCCCTATAAACCCACAACCCGCTACAGAACTAAAAAAGGCAACATTTAATTAACATAAAATTAATCACTACTAAAAATGTAACACATATATTAAAAAACAAAATCAATACTTATACAAAAAAATTACATCACATACTTTTAAAATACATACTAAAATACATAACACTAATATAAAAATCGATCTTTTAAACAACAATATTTTAACAAACGTTATTACTAACTTCGATATTTTCAAAAACTATGGGGGTCATTACGATGGCGGTCGGAAAAGCTACCCGACCGCCATGGTAGCGGAAACTCACCGCCCGCCGCTAGATTAGGATTCTCGGCGGTAAAAATCCAACTGCGGCGGAAAGGAGACCCGAGAAACCGCCCGTCCCTTGCGGAGAAGCCCGAAACCCGTCCGCGACATGACTGCGGTGCAGAGCGCTGTTTACGACCGCCGCGGTCGACAATAGTGAGGAAGGAGAGAGCCCGCGGAAGCGCTGTAGCATAGCCACCGCTGCGTACGCTCCGTGAAAAAAATGGCGGTCGGAAAAAATACACACAACATGCCCACAAAGTGCATCAAGCAAACAAGTCAAGCACCAAAAAACACCTAACATAGCCCAAAGACACACCCCCATGGTAAACTCAAAAACTACAAATCCCAGGACGACACACACAACACACCTGCAAACAATACCCCATCCTGACACACCCACATAGCCCAGTATAAATCCAGCCCGCTACCAGTCCACAATCCTTTGCAAAACTCCAGAACTGAAGGGACATACACCACAGCTGAGACAAGAGGCAAATCTGCACAACACACACACACACATCACCACCACCACCACCACTTCTACACCTGCACCTCTAACCTCTTTGCACATCACACACCATACACATCACCACCACCACCTCAACATTGCGCCTCAAACACCTTGGCACATCACACACCATGTCACCACAGAAAATGCCCAAATTCACTGACAGTGAGTTGAGGGTCCTGGTAGATGAGATAATCAGGGTAGAACCCCAATTGTTTGGTAACCTGGTACAACAGACACCAGTAGCCACAAGAACGCTAATGTGGAGAAGGATAGTAGATAAGGTAAATGTAGTAGGGACCATGCCACGCAATAGAAATGAAATTATGAGGCGCTGGCACGATCTGAAGGCAGTGGTCAAGAAAAAGAGAGCCAAGAACCATGAGCTGGCTAACAGGACAGGCAGTGGCCCTCCCGTTCCACTCAAGACATTCACCAAATGGGAGGAGAAGGTGCTTGGCATACTGCATCCAGAGAGTCGCACAGGAATACCCGGGGGAGTGGAGGCTGGTAAGTACAAACAAATGCCTAACATCACACTGACATGTACTGTCTTGCACCACTACTAAGCTATACCTCCCAGGTACAAATGCAGTCATGAACACCACACTGTCACCAACACATCTCTCACACATTAATCCAACAGTCCCTCAGGTTCACCTCAAAGGTAGCTACAAACATCACCATGGGTACATGTTTACATGCTGCCAGCACTACAACTCCCACCAGGCCCCCTTGTCCTACAGATGCGCAAGATGGAGCCCTGACCCCCCCCCATGTGGCAGCCATTGAATTGCTCACCTTAACCTAACAGGTAGGTAGCCATCCTCACACGGAGGTGTGTGTGTGTGCTTTGGAAGTCTGCGCTACAACTCCCACCAGGCCCCCTTGTCCTACAGATGCGCAAGATGGAGCCCTGACCCCCCATGTGCCAGCCATTGCATTGCTCACCTTAACCTAACAGGTAGGTAGCCATCCTCACAGGGAGGTGTGTGTGTGCTTTGGAAGTCTGCACTACAACTCCCACCAGGCCCCCTTGTCCTACAGATGCGCAAGATGGAGCCCTGACCCCCCATGTGGCAGCCATTGCATTCCTCACCTTAACCTAACAGGTAGGTAGCCATCCTCACAGGGAGGTGTGTGTGTGTGCTTTGGAAGTCTGCACTACAACTCCCACCAGGCCCCCATGTCCTACAGATGCGCAAGATGTAGCCCTGACCCCCCCCATGTGCCAGCCATTGCATTGCTCACCTTAACCTAACAGGTAGGTAGCCATCCTCACAGGGAGGTGTATGTGTGCTTTGGAAGTCTGCACTACAACTCCCACCAGGCCCCCTTGTCCTACAGATGCGCAAGATGGAGCCCTGACCCCCATGTGGCAGCCATTGCATTGCTCACCTTAACCTAACAGGTAGGTAGCCATCCTAACAGGGAGGTGTGTGTGTGTGCTTTGGAAGTCTGCACTACAACTCCCACCAGGCCCCCTTGTCCTACAGATGCGCAAGATGTAGCCCTGACCCCCATGTGCCAGCCATTGCATTGCTCACCTTAACCTAACAGGTAGGTAGCCATCCTCACAGGGAGGTGTGTGTGTGCTTTGGAAGTCTGCACTACAACTCCCACCAGGCCCCCTTGACCTACAGATGCGCAAGATGGAGCCCTGACCCCCGCCATGTGGCAGCCATTGCATTGCTCACCTTAACCTAACAGGTAGGTAGCCATCCTCACAGGGAGGTGTGTGTGTGTGCTTTGGAAGTCTGCACTACAACTCCCACCAGGCCCCCTTGTCCTACAGATGTGCAAGATGTAGCCCTGACCCCCATGTGCCAGCCATTGCATTGCTCACCTTAACCTAACAGGTAGGTAGCCATCCTCACAGGGAGGTGTGTGTGCTTTGGAAGTCTGCACTACAATTCCCACCTGGCCCCCTTGTCCTACAGATGCGCAAGATGGAGCCCTGACACCCCCCATGTGGCAGCCATTGCATTGCTCACCTTAATGTAACAGGTAGGTAGCCATCCTCACAGGGAGGTGTGTGTGTGTGCTTTGGAAGTCTGCACTACAACTCCCACCAGGCCCCCTTGTCCTACAGATGCGCAAGATGGAGCCCTGACCCCCCATGTGCCAGCCATTGCATTGCTCACCTTAACCTAACAGGTAGGTAGCCATCCTCACAGGGAGGTGTATGTGTGCTTTGGAAGTCTGCACTACAACTCCCACCAGGCCCCCTTGTCCTACAGATGCGCAAGATGGAGCCCTGACCCCCCCATGTGGCAGCCATTGCATTGCTCACCTTAACCTAACAGGTAGGTAGCCATCCTAACAGGGAGGTGTGTGTGTGTGCTTTGGAAGTCTGCACTACAACTCCCACCAGGCCCCCTTGTCCTACAGATGCGCAAGATGTAGCCCTGACCCCCCCATGTGCCAGCCATTGCATTGCTCACCTTAACCTAACAGGTAGGTAGCCATCCTCACAGGGAGGTGTGTGTGTGCTTTGGAAGTCTGCACTACAACTCCCACCAGGCCCCCTTGACCTACAGATGCGCAAGATGGAGCCCTGACCCCCCGCCATGTGGCAGCCATTGCATTGCTCACCTTAACCTAACAGGTAGGTAGCCATCCTCACAGGGAGGTGTGTGTGTGTGCTTTGGAAGTCTGCACTACAACTCCCACCAGGCCCCCTTGTCCTACAGATGTGCAAGATGTAGCCCTGACCCCCCCATGTGCCAGCCATTGCATTGCTCACCTTAACCTAACAGGTAGGTAGCCATCCTCACAGGGAGGTGTGTGTGCTTTGGAAGTCTGCACTACAATTCCCACCTGGCCCCCTTGTCCTACAGATGCGCAAGATGGAGCCCTGACACCCCCCATGTGGCAGCCATTGCATTGCTCACCTTAACGTAACAGGTAGGTAGCCATCCTCACAGGGAGGTGTGTGTGTGCTTTGGAAGTCTGCACTACAACTCCCACCAGGCCCCCTTGTCCTACAGATGCGCAAGATGGAGCCCTGACCCCCCCCCCATGTGGCAGCCATTGCATTGCTCACCTTAACCTAACAGGTAGGTAGCCATCCTCACAGGGAGGTGTGTGTGTGTGCTTTGGAAGTCTGCACTACAACTCCCACCAGGCCCCCTTGTCCTACAGATGCTCAAGATGTAGCCCGGACCCCCCCATGTGCCAGCCATTGCATTGCTCACCTTAACCTAACAGGTAGGTAGCCATCCTCACAGGGAGGTGTGTATGTGATTTTGAAGTCTGCACTACAACTCCCACCAGGCCCCCTTGACCTACAGATGTGCATGATGGAGCCCTGACCCCCCCATGTGGCAGCCATTGCATTGCTCACATTTAACCTAACAGGTAGGTAGCCATCCTCACAGGGAGGTGTGTGTGTGTGCTTTGGAAGTCTACACTACAACTCCCACCAGGCCCCCTTGTCCTACAGATGTGCAAGATGTAGCCCTGACCCCCCCATGTGCCAGCCATTGCATTGCTCACCTTAACCTAACAGGTAGGTAGCCATCCTCACAGGGAGGTGTGTGTGTGCTTTGGAAGTCTGCACTACAATTCCCACCAGGCCCCTTGTCCTACAGATGCGCAAGATGTAGCCCTGACCCCCCCCCATGTGCCAGCCATTGCATTGCTCACCTTAACCAAACAGGTAGGTAGCCATCCTCACAGGGAGGTGTGTGGGTGTGCTTTGGAAGTCTGCACTACAACTCCCACCAGGCACCCTTGTCCTACAGTTGCGCAAGATGGAGCCCTGACGCCCCCCATGTGCCAGCCATTGCATTGCTCACCTTAACCTAACAGGTAGGTAGCCATCCTCACAGGGAGGTGTGTGTGTGTGCTTTGAAGTCTGCACTACAACTCCCACCAGGCCCCCTTGTCCTACAGATGCGCAAGATGGAGCCCTGACCCCCCCCCATGTGGCAGCCATTGCATTGCTCACCTTAACCTAACAGGTAGGTAGCCATCCTCACAGGGAGGTGTGTGTGTGTGCTTTGGAAGTCTGCACTACAACTCCCACCAGGCACCCTTGTCCTACAGATGCGCAAGATGGAGCACTCCCCACAACCACAACCATGTGGCAGATATTGAATGTGACTCATCAAACTTACTGGTAGGTAACCATTTCAACTGGGATTGGTGTGTTGAATTGGTGACACTGCAGTACAACTCACAACAGGGTATGCCACCCACTCAACTAACAGGTAGCTAACCGCATCTCACAGGTCGGGGTGTGTGGGGGTGGGAAGCTTGCACAACAACTAACACAAAGCACACATGAGCTCCAGCCCCCAAGACTGATAACACCCTCGCACTAAGATGCATGTGTCAGTCATTGCAATGTCCACTTCCAAATCACTGGTAGGTAGACATATCATGCTGACTTGTCCCACACTGGACCAAGATGGAAGCCTTCCTCACACACACACAGAGAGGTCTTATAAATACAAGCACAAAACAGCAAACAGAACATATCACCAGCCATTACATGCAGCCAGATATGCCTCACGACAAGCATGGTGGCATAGGACACCAGGCCTCACATTGCACAACTGCACACCCAGATAGCATTGGCCACTATAGTGTGCACACACCTAAGCAAATGAAACCATGACAGCAACCAAAGTGTGATATTCAGATCCACATGTAGATGTAACTCAGTGCACAACCCTGCACACCACCGCATGCCATCTGAAAATGGCAGGGGTCCAGACCAGCAAGGACCAAATGAAAGCAAAGAAAGCATGGCTGGAAGTACAAATACAGATATGTACACCACATGCCAAAGGTATGGATGCAACTACAATGTTCCCCCAATGTGCAGAGAAAACGGCTGCAAGGGCACAACAAGTGACATACATGCGTAACAGGATCACATATGATTAAACACTCACTAGATGCCAACATGAACATGTCAATGTAAAAAATTTAAATTGTGCATGTCATGTCTTGCCAACTCCCAATATGGATGAGTAATGCATGTATCTCAACAGCTTGTAAAGCATCACTGGATGTCGGTAACTGCAAATTAGATCAGTGAACAACTGCTGGATGTACAAACAGTTGATGTAACAGTGCGAACAGAAGCTTTGCTGGTTGCAACACAATGACCATTTCTCATCTGACCCACAGGTGACCAAGAACTCACTGCAGAGGATGACACAACCCCACCCCGGAACAGAGACTACTGAATGAAGACTCCCTGGATTCCTTGGATGAGGAGCCCCAAGCCAGCACATCTGTTGTGGCAGGCCTCAACAAGGCCCAGGCACCCATTGTCCCCACAACCACATCTGCTGCAACCCATGACCTTCCCCAGACAGCTATTGTCACGGCCTGTGTGGCAACCACCACCACCACCACCACAGCTGCCCACAACACCCTCTCTGCCCCAGGTGATGAGCACCCCACGACATCTACTGAGGAGGCCAGGGAGAGGATGCAGCGGAGCAATGTGGGGAGCCAACAGGCCCGTGGCAGCAGTGTAGGTGGGAGGGGCAGGGTCATGCAGAGGGGAACTGAGCCTGGGACGGAAACCCTGTCCCACATCAACAGAGTCCTTGGGGCATACGAACAGGCCCAGGGACGAATGGGCCGGTCTGAGGAAGATTCTCAGGAGCTCCTCCTGCTGATGAGGTCCATGAACACCCGCATGGGACAAATTGTGGACCTCTTTGGGCAGCAAGTGGCGATTCTGAGGGACAGGCCAGCGCAACATTCAACATCTCCGCCTCCCCCTGATGGGCAGCAGGATGACAGTTCGTCATCCTCCCCTGCGTCCACAGAGGGGGGTGAATCCTCAGACACCACTGCCCCTGCAGCACAGGCCCCTCTAGTCAAGCGCAAAAGGGGCCGTACAAGGAAAGGCCAGGAGGCATCACGTGCCAAAGCACCTGCCAAAGGCAAGTCCCGGAGCCAGCCATGATGGCAGACCACTGCACCACTGCATTTACCTTTTGGACTATCCTTCCCCACACTGCCATGTGAATGGCATCTGTCTGTTGGACTGGGTCTCCACATCACTGTGGTGACTACTCAATTATCTCATCCACCATGACCGTCAACTCATTTCTTCAAATTCCCCCATGTACATTTTCTCGACCCTTACATGTCACAATTGTAAATAAATACCCCTTACACACATGTTGTTGTGTCTGCTCCGTCTTTAATACAGGATGTGCAACCTTCACCGTGATGTACATTTCCCAGGGAAATGGAATGTAGGTAGGCAAGGAGAGGCTGAAGGGACCTAGGAAAAACATTAGAACAAGAGTCACTTGTTTTGGTGTGGCATCACACACATCACACAACACTTGTCAACAAGGTGCTCCAATCTTCACACATTACACAGAGCAACAGTCGCCATGGAGACATCCTGTATCTGTGTCAAACTACCCTATCCCACAAACATTGCCAACCAGCAATGAGTGAACACAAGGCTGCAGTCACCAAGCTCACATACACCCTCACAGCAACTGCAACACCATCAGACCATGTGTCCCTCCTACATCGTCACTCACCTTCAAGTGAAGTAGCGGTTGATGAGCTGTTGACGCATGTCGACACCTTCCTCCTCTCCACTGTCCTCGTCACTGGACCCGGGTTGGTTTGCAGGCGGGGGCCTTGGCTGCTCATCATCATCCAGGATCAGGGGTATTGCCTTGCGAATGGCCAGGTTGTGGAGCATGCAGCATGCCACGACTATCTGACACACCTTCCTTGGCGAGTACATCAGGGCACCTCCGGTACGGTCCAGCAGCGAAATCGTGTCTTTAGGAGACCAAATGTACGCTCTATTACACGCCGTGTCCTCCCATGGGCATCATTATATCGCACATCAGCTGCTGTCACAGGATTCCGCAGTGGGCTCAGCAACCACGGACGGTTAGGATATGCAGAGTCACCTGGGTGTGAGAAACACAGATTAACCTTGATGTTCCACAATTCCACAGGACAGCATGTCACACACACACCACGCCACTCCACTATGCATACTCACCCACAAGCCATGCATGCTCAGGAAGCAGATTGGCCATCAGCTGCGGGACGATGCTGCTGCGCATGATATGCGAATCATGGGCTGACCCGGGATACCTGGCACACACGTGGGAGATGATCATGTCCGCCCGGCACACCACTTGAACATTGACTGAGTGGTAATGCTTCCGATTTCTGTAAACTTGCTCACGTGCCTGTGGTGGCACAAGCCCAACATGTGTGCAATCAATGGCACCAACAACATGGGGGATGTATCCAAGGGCATAAAAATCTCCCTTCACAGCCACCAACTCTGGCCCCCTGGGGAATTAAATGTATCTGTCCTTGTAGTTCATCATAGCTGACAGTACATCCCTCAGCACCATGCTGAACATCGGTTGTGACATCCCACCTGCGCTTGCTACCGTGTGCTAGAATGAGCCTGTCGCACAGAAATGCAGGCACACCATCACCTTTGAAGTTGCAGTGAAAGCTGTTGGATATGTGCGACGTGGCTGCAGGTGGGGCTCCAACATGGCACATAGGTTTCGTAGGGAAACTCTATCCAGTCTGAATTTGCAGATGATCTCTTCATTCTCCATGTCAGCCAGCACTGTGAATGGACGATGGATATTGGGCCTCCTCCTAGGTCAGATGAAAGTGCACATATGTCAATGAAACACACCATGAGATGTACAGGACATTTCACATTACTACAGACACATTGCCAAATGTTACAGACTGCACCATCAACCAACAGAGCACTGCACAAGTTGGTACACATCAGGCACACTACTCGTACACTTGTAACCTTACCCGCAGCAATGATCTGTGCACACCTCCTGCTCATTGGCATGCATAGTGGGATATGGCACCACATGTGTGCGCACACCTGTGAGTATTACCCCCAGCATATGTGTCAAACTACAATACTACCCTAGCACACTGTGCTGCTGTCCATGATACACCTCCCATGACAGGTTGCACATGGCACACATCAAGTACACACTGACCACAGCCTGAGCATGGTGAACACGTGTGTGCATGTGCAGTAGACAATGTGACAGTCAATGATGCCCCTAGTTAACACAATGAGACAGCATTGTGCGTTACATTGCACCTACACACATTGACCATTAGCTACATATGCTATGCAACTCAGAAACTGTACAGTCTACATGCCCTTACACATCACATGTGACATGTGCGTGTGTATGTGTCAATGCAATTTATCACATACACATATATGGCATGTGTAGGTGACATGGAGTTAAATGTCCCATTCGTTATGTTGGCCTCATGAGGGTCCTTCAATGTTGGAGACACTGGGCACTGTTCATGTTGGGCTATGGATAGATATGGATGACTCCATATGTGCAGCAAACCTGCTCTGCAAGTCCACAGACGGTCACTACAGGCACTGTATGGCACCCATCTGGCGGTGCCTACCGCCTGGCTCCTGCGGACTGTCACCGCCAATACCCCAGACACGATCACGGTATTCGCAGCCATATCGACATGTGTATATGGCGGTTGGCATGCACCGCTACCCAGGTCACGGTCACTACAGGCACTGTATGGCACCCATCTGGTGGTGCCTACTACCTGGCCCCTGCGGACTGTCACCGCCAATACCCCAGACACGATCGCGGTAGTCTCAACCATATCTACATGTGTATATGGCGGTTGGCATGCACCGCTACCCAGCTCACGGTCACTACAGGCACTGTATGGCACCCATATGGCGGTGCCTACCGCCTGGCCCCTGCGGACTGTCACCGCCATGGACCATGCCCTGGCAGCCAATGGGAAGCACACTCGCGGTAGCCTGATGCAATTTTGCAGATAGCTTTAGGCGTGTTCCGCAACCGCGTAGCCGGTCATTGGAGTAATTCAAAAGATGCACCACCGCGGTAGCGCGCACCTGGCCCCTGCGGTGTGTCACCACCATGGTCCATGCCCTTGCAGCCAATGGGACGCACAGTAGCGGTTGCTTCATATGGCTTTGAAAATCGCGGTAGGCGTGCACCGCCACTGCGGAGGCGGACATTGGATGATTTTAAAAATAAGAGACCTGGTACACCAATTGCAGCGGCGTGGGACCACTGACACAGCCCCAGGGGCATATATATGTGTGGGAGGGTGCCCCACATTTCCACTGCTACCAGGGACTGCTGCCTGACACCCTCCACCTGCTGCTGCTGCCTCCAGGGACTGCTGCCTGCCACCCTCCACCTGCTGATGCTGCCTCCAGGGACTGCTGCCTGCAACCCTCCACCTGCTGCTGCTTGCTCCAGTGACTGCTGCCTGCCACCCTCCACCTGCTGCTGCTGCCTCCAGGGACTGCTGCCTGCCACCCTCCACCTGCTGCTGCTGGCTTCAGGGACTGCTGCCTGCCACCCTCCACCTGCTGCTGCTGCCTCCAGGGACTGCTGCCTGCCACCCTCCACCTGCTGCTGCTGCCTCCAGGGAATGCTGCCTGCCACCCTCCACCTGCTGCCTCCAGGGACTGCTGCCTGCCACCCTCCACCTGCTGCTGCTGCCTCCAGGGACTTCTGCCTGCCACCCTCCACCTGCTGCTGCTGGCTCCAGGGACTGTTGCCTGCCACCCTCCACCTGCTGCTGCTGGCTCCAGGGACTTCTGCCTGCCACCCTCCACCTGCTGCTGCTGCCTCCAGGGACCGCTGCCTGCCACCCTCCACCTGCTGCTGCTGGCTCCAGGGACTGCTGCCTGCCACCCTCCACCTGCTGCTGCTGCCTCCAGGGACTGCTGCCTGCCACCCTCCACCTGCTGCTGCTGCCTCCAGGGACTGCTGCCTGCCACCCTCCACCTGCTGCTGCTGTCTCCAGGGACTGCTGCCTGCCACCCCTGAACTCCACCTGCTGCTGCTGCCACCTGTCCACAGTGATGTCGAGGACACAGAAGATCCGGGCCAGTCCCTTCACCTGCGAGGAGTTGGAGGTCCTGGTGGACGGGGTGCTTGCACAGTACCCAAGGCTCTATGGTGCCCCTAATGTTGTGGTAAGTCTCCAACAGTGTGAGTGAGAGTGTAGGGGGGGCACACGTGAGGTGGAGGTGCTGCAGTATGTGTCAGTGAGTGTGGGGCTCTGACATGCACTGCCTAACATGTTTTCTCCAGGGGAAAGGGCTGTGTAGCCTCTTTTACACGTTTCCCTGCATGCCCATCCAGATTTGAGGGACATGTATTGTCCTGTCAGCCATACAGTGAATCAGCAAATTGGTAATGCAGGAGTCAGGCCAGTGATTGCTTGAGTGAATGGCTGTGTGGGTCCCAAATGTCCCTCTCAGTGTCAGCCCACCTGGCCTGCACAGTCGCCGCCCAATTCCCACAAGTACACATCACTGCATGTACAGTGTGTTCCATGTGTCTTTTGTTCACACATCTTCATCAAAGAGCCATCTCAGCCCTGTAGATTGCACACGACAAGCCTTGTGACAAGGGTGTGTGTATGAGAGTTGATGTCACGGTATGTGAGCTCCATGACACAGTGAGCCATTCACAGGGCTAGGACATTGGGGGCTACGCAGTGTTGGACACAGTGAGTCCACCAACAACCATGTGTTGCTATCTAATCTATGTGTTGCTCTAGCTAACAGCGGGCAGTAGATGTGGGCAGACTACACATTGCTTGATGTGCTGGCATCCTGCATGTGAATGGGATGTAGAGGTACTGTGTCCACCATCCCACCTTCATGGATTCACGTGTGGTTCTCCAATGCCGTTGTACCATGTGCCATGCATTCTTGTCTCTGTTACACATATCTGTTGATTTGGGAGGAGTGAGTATCGTGCCACTGTTTTGAGAGATTTTGGTAGTATACACTGTGTCACTGATGTATTACCCCTCTTGTCTCCCATGCCTGCAGCTGAAAGTCCACCAGCGTAAAGCCGTGTGGAGGGCCATTGCCTCCAAGGTGCGTGATCTGGGTGTGTCAAACCGACGGCGAAGCCACTTTCATAAAAGGTGGGACGACATCTGCCGGCTGAGCAAGAATGTGGCCGAGATGACGCTGGGGCTGCTCCCTCGGAGCGGCAGGTTGGCCCGACGCACCATGACACCACTAATGGCCCGCATTTTGGCCGTAACACAGCCTGAGTTGGATGCACAATTGAAGGAGCATCAGCAGCAAGCTAGGGGTGAGTATTTGTTGACGGGTGGCTTTGGCAGGGAGTGGCTGCATGTGTCCACAGATTGGACAAACTCTGAGCTATGTGAAGTTGGTAGTGTGATGCAGTGGATTGTAAGTGGAGTCTGTGCTGGGTGCATCTGACATGCATTTGTCCCACCTGTACTCACTGATGTGATCTGCCCAATGTGCATTGACATTGCAATGAAAGCGGTGGCATTCAGGTACCTTGTGCAGTGGGGTACTGTGTGAATTCATATTGCTGGTGTCGGCAGTGTGCCTCATCTGAGTGTGTTTCAATCAATGCGTGCAATCACTGACAGCAGATTTCAGGTGCTACAACTTCTGAGGACAATGTGCAACAGTACTTGTGCCCGTGCAAGCAACATGGTGGCTGGCATGCGCTAATGGCCATTGTGGGCTATTATGTTGTGGTCTGTGTGTGTGTGCTCCCCTACTGCTCCAACCATGTACGTAATTGACACCATGTTGTGGTGTTCATCCTTGCCATCCTCAGCACCCTGTGTGGTCAGAGAGATTTTTGTGCCTGTGTCTGAAGTGGGCCACAGGCAGGATGGTGTGCTGTGTGAGTCACCGGGATCACTTATGGCTGGATTTGTTCTTTACATGCACTGTTGGGTTGATAATTGTGGTGGCAATGTATATTTAGTCAGGGTGATGTGCAACGTGGATAACACATCTTCTTGAATGGTGATTTACTTGCACATGTTACTTCAGTTGGTGCCACTCCACTAACACTACATCTCTTTCCCATGTAGCATCTCCCGTGTGCGTTGAGGGACAGGGTACGGACACCAGCGGTGAGGCATCCAGTGCAACAGCCGCACCGGAGCAGAGTGACACAGATGTGACCAGCACCGAGGAGGGGGACAGGAGTCTGCTGGAGGAATCACAACCAGAGACGCAAAGCTCTACATCATCTGACGCCAGCGGTGACGCATCCATGTTGGGGGCCACAGGGAACGGGGAATCTGCCTCCTCTTCCGCCACACAGCGTCCAGTGCCCAGCCTCCCATCTACTTCCACTGGTGCTGCCCGTGTTCGCACAAGCCGAAAGGGAAGAGTGTCCTTCACCCCAGGCACTGCTGCCCCGGCCCATGTCAGCCCTGCAGCCCTCAGTGCTGAGTCAGTAGAGCTATTGCACCAGCTGTGTGTGGGGCAGACAGCTCTCCTCAATGCCTTCCTAGACCACGATAAAAAGTTGGGCCAGGTGATAGCTTTCATGGAGGGCATACATTCGGATGTGGGTGGGCTACACCGGACTGTGCAGTCATTGTCCTCAACAGTGACGGCAGCCCTGCAACAGGCACATTCTCAGGAAGCAGCTCCTGTCCCTCTGTCCACCCCGCTGTCACTGTGCACCTCTGACGACAGTGACAATGCTCAACAGACCCCAAAGTCCAGATACAGCACACGCAGCACACAGCAGCAGCAACAGCCCAAACGGTCCAGGCCGCAGACACCATCCCCACAGAAAACTAAGACCACCCCAGAGCACAGTGAGAAAAGCCCGTCAGGTGACACCAAGGGCCAGAGGGGCAAGAAAAAGACCTCAGGGTCACAGGCCTCAGAGTCATCCCCCGCAAAGGACTCTCCTGTCCCAAGGACCACTCGCAAAGCAAAGAAGGCAGTTTCCCTGCCCACTGAGGAGGTGTTACCTGCAAGGCTTACACTGGATGAGGGCCCTATGGCTGATCCACCCACAACCTCCACTCCCATCCCGAGCCCTGTGAAGCAGGCACAAGGGGGCACTGTAGGGGCTAAACATAGTAGAAAGGGTTCGGAAGGGCAGAGGCAAGCCCCAGGGAAGCGCACAGCTGGATCCAGCATGTCCCCAGAGGGGGCCACAAAGTCAGCACTAGGAGCAGGTTTGGTGGTGGGGTTACCTGTTGTGGCCACACCAGTTCCCATTAGTCCCCACACAGGCAAGGCTTTCAGGATCCCCAAAAAGTGGAAAGGCACCCCTCCACAATCTCCTGCACACACTGTGTCTCACCACAGCATCAGTCCACCTCCCCGTGCCACCACCCCACCTGGTCCAAGCAGCCCTCCAGCTTCCCAAGCCAGAGATGTCTCTTCCACAGATGTTCATCACACTCCCCGGGGCAGTCCTCCTACTGACTGCGACACACAGTCACCTCCAAGTCCGACAGACAGCCACATCTGAGTGGTAGTCACCCTCACACATCTGTCTGTCCACAGCGGTGTCTGTGATGCCCATTGTTATCCCCATGACTCTGTTGCTGAGCATGGCATGGTATATTCGCACACATTCGCTGTGCAGCTTCTGATGTGACTACTCTGCACATTGTACTTGCCTTGTGGTTCACTGCTGTTTGCACCCTGCCTGTGCAGCTTCTCATGGACTTCACCTGCACATTGGACTGGCCACTGGCCTTGTTGCTCACTATTGTTTGCCCCCTGCCTGTGCAGCTTCTGATGTGACTACTCTGCACATTGTACTTGCCTTGTTGCTCACTACTGTTTGCCCCCTGCCTGTGCAGCTTCTGATGTGACTACTCTGCATATTGTACTTGCCTTGTTGCTCACTACTGTTTGCCCCCTGCCTGTGCATCTTCTGATGTGACTACTCTGCACATTGTACTTGCCTTGTGGTTCACTGCTGTTTGCACCCTGCCTGTGCAGCTTCTCATGGACTTCACCTGCACATTGGACTGGCCACTGGCCTTTTTGCTCACTACTGTTTGCCCCCTGCCTGTGCAGCTTCTGATGTGACTACTCTGCACATTGTACTTGCCTTGTTGCTCACTATTGTTTGCCCCCTGCCTGTGCAGCTTCTGATGTGACTACTCTGCACATTGTACTTGCCTTGTTGCTCACTACTGTTTGCCCCCTGCCTGTGCAGCTTCTGATGTGACTACTCTGCACATTGTAATTGCCTTGTTGCTCACTACTGTTTGCCCCCTGCCTGTGCAGCTTCTGATGTGACTACTCTGCACATTGTACTTGCCTTGTGGTTCACTGCTGTTTGCACCCTGCCTGTGCAGCTTCTCATGGACTTCACCTGCACATTGAACTGGCCACTGGCCTTGTTGCTCACTACTGTTTGCCCCCTGCCTGTGCAGCTTCTGATGTGACTACTCTGCACATTGTACTTGCCTTATTGCTCACTACTGTTTGCCCCCTGCCTGTGCAGCTTCTGATGTGACTACTCTGCACATTGTACTTGCCTTGTGGTTCACTGCTGTTTGCACCCTGCCTGTGCAGCTTCTCATGGACTTCACCTGCACATTGGACTGGCCACTGGCCTTGTTGCTCACTACTGTTTGCCCCCTGCCTGTGCAGCTTCTGATGTGACTACTCTGCACATTGTACTTGCCTTGTTGCTCACTACTGTTTGCCCCCTGCCTGTGCAGCTTCTGATGTGACTACTCTGCACATTGTACTTGCCTTGTTGATCACTACTGTTTGCCCCCTGCCTGTGCAGCTTCTGATGTGACTACTCTGCACATTGTACTTGCCTTGTTGATCACTACTGTTTGCCCCCTGCCTGTGCAGCTTCTGATGTTACTTCTCTGTACATTGTAGTGGCCACTGGCCCTGCAGTTGCCCACATTTGTTATCTATCTCTGCACAAGTGTGAATAAAGACAGTTGTTCCTGTTGTCAGTTCTGTCAGTGTAATTTCCCAATTAAACTGTTTCTGTGTCTGCATGGTTTACTGTGTCACATGCTCAGTATGGCACTTCAACATTGGCAATGGGTTGTCTCACGTTTCCATGTTTTTGCAGGGGTGACAGGGACTTCAATTCTTCCTAACTCTTATACTTGTGGGTGCAGTGAAGGTGCTTTTTGTAAATGTTCTTCTTGTCATCATCCTTCTTTGTCCATGTTGTCTATGGTGTAGACATGTCATGTTTGGAGGCAATGTCAGCACAGGGTGGGAGTTTATGCACAGGCTTTCATGCAGGTTGGCACGGGTCATGGTGTCTGTGTGAGCTTACTTACTGTGTGCCCAGCAGTGTATGTGTACGGTCCTCTTGTGGTGGTCAGTAATCCTGGTCCCATGCCTTACTTCCAAAGTGTACACTTTGGTGGTGGAGAAGTGTGTGGTGTGAAGGGGGTGACTTTGTGGTGACTCTTGATGTGTGTGCACCTGCATTGTCAACTACACCCATGTGTCACCCTGGAGTGGTGTGCGTGTATGTGTACTTTTTGTGCCCTGCAATTGTGATTTGGTGCACATGGGAGTGTTGTGTGCTGCTGATGTGAGAGGGGGGATGTGTGACGTATCCTACTTGTGCTTCTCAATCATGGAGTGTGTGAATGGGGCCTGTGTGTTGTGGTGCAGAGATGCTCTTGTCAGGTAATTGCATACCTATGTGTGTCTGTTCAGTATTTGACTTCATGGCCTTCCTCTCATCCCTGTGTCTTGACATGGGTGGCCTTGCTGTTTCCCTGAGTTGTTGAATTGAGGTGCTTGTGTTTTGGGTTGACTCACTGTGGCAGCGATGTGTGATTTGATGGGCTGTGGGTGTTCTCAGAGGTTTGTTGTCTTGCATGTGATGTACACATGCTTGATAGTTGTGTCCTTGTCCTTCCCTTTGTGGGCACATCACTTTAGCTTTCATGTATGTTGTCCTCCATTGCTGCTAGCATGTGGTCTGTGTATGTGGCTGTGAGGCAGGGTAGGGTGTGTCTGTGTAAGTTGGTAGGCTGTGTGTGATGTGAATTGTTTGATCATCAATATGTTTGTGTGTGTACATTTTGTGCTGGAGCTCAGTGTTCTGGGCATGTGTGTGGTGTTGTTGTGGTGTGTGTGTTGGCTGGGGCCTGGCCTTCTGTGGTATGTGTTCCTGTGCAACAACTCCTGCTGTGGCTATCTCTGCAGTTGTTAGGGATGTGGGGCAGGGTGTGTATTCACCTGTGTTGTTGTTGTGCAGGAGTGGCACATGGCAGGCACATGATATGTACCTTCAGGGAGAGGGCTAGTGTGTTGTGTTTTGAGTGGTGGTTTTGTTTTGTTTGTGCTGGCACTGGCCTCTGCGTTGTGTGTATGTTTTCCTGCACACTGACCATGGCGGTGACGACACCGGGACATTTGTTAATGATCGCGGAACATGGGTGGGCAGGATGTGGCGAGGTGTTTTTGTGACAGGTGGGACATGTGTGGATGCAGTGATGGCTGTGTGCCTGTCCCCACAGGGGTGTCTGGTGTGGACATGCACCGTTTTCAAACCCTTGACTTGTGTATTGTGCTGCCTGCACAGTTGTGTGTGTACTTACCTGCGGCGGCGTCCGCGCCGGTCAATGACTTGCAGGTGGTGTATCATATACAGCACTGGAAAGGCGTGAAGCTGGATCCATCGCGGTGTGGTCCGGGTGTCTATTTCCTTGCTCCTCTGTGGTGTCTCCGCCGTTTTTGGCTATACGGTTGCTCCGCCGCGGTGTGCTGCCTTTTTCCAGCATCGTGATTTGTTCTGCGGACGGGACGTCATTCCGCATGGCGGTTAGTGCTCATTGGCTTACTCCGCCGCGCTGGCGGGCGCACTTTGATGGCGGTCGGCGTCACACCGTAGCGGACGGGAAATGGCTCTGTCTAGACATGCTAATATTGCAGGCGTGAAGACCGCTGCCGGTGCGCGGTAAATGGCGTTTTCTCCCACCGCCAGCATCGTAGAGGTGCATCCGCCAGTCATCGTAATGAACCCCAATGTTTCTTACCTTAATGTCGATATTCTGGACCACGATATTCTTGCTCTCGATATTCCTGTATGACGATATTTCAAACTCGATATTTTTGTATATCGATATTTAAAACTCAATATTCTGTGTGTGCACCATCTCCGTGTTGGAGATATTGGAACGTAGGGCGTAGTTCGCGTAGTCGCGCTACGCGTAGCTACGCAAAGTGTACTTTGCACTACGCACGCTACGCGTAGCTACGCGAACTGCGTAGTGCGGTAGGGAAATGCTGTTCGCAATGATTGCACAGTGCTGGATGCTTGTCCACACTGTGCAATCATTGCGAACGGCGTCATGCACAGTGTAAGCGGTCGTTTTCTGCCGCTCGAGTAGATTTGTACTCTAGCTGCAGCTTTCTCAACGCGGACTGGTAGTTTCTCATCGCGAGCGGGCGCGAGCATACGCGACCACTCGCAATGAGAAACCTGACCTCCCCGCGTTGAGAATCTCACCGGGAGGTTTATTTTCCACGCTCGCGATCGGTCGCGAACGAGGAAAAAGTCTCGCCAGGATGTTGATTTTGCTCGCTCGCGGTCGCCAACTTGACGTTGAGGACCGCAAGCGAGCAAAAAATGCCCGCTACGCGTTTTTGCACTGTGCTACAGGTGATTCGCGTAGCGCGTATTTGCGCAAACTACACACACTCCGCGAGTGTAGCGTAGTTTTCCTCCCAGGCCTACTACAGAGTATTATATAATAAATATATATTTCTTATAAATACTTGGTGTGGTTCTTTTCACTTAATCTATACTACAGGATTGCATTCTGGTAAAACAAGCTGCTTTACACTCCTTCTGGACTAAGCCTGAAGGCTGCTCTCCACAGCTACCACTTAGAGAGCTTTCTAACGTTGTCTAAGACTTCTTAAATCACCATAAGGGTTGTCTGGACTGGTGCAAGGTGCCCACTTACATTAGTGGACATCATATACCAGGCCAGCTTCTCACATTTGTGTGCAGCGGTTGGGATTCAAGCTTGCATCGTTTACCAGATAAATCTTCGTATTGATTAATTGAAAAACCATCACTACTGCTAGGCACATATAATATAAGCCTAAAATAAGTACGTTCTACTGAACTTGGGGTTGGTAAGTCAAGGGTCTAGCACACCCTTTCTCCAACCTACAAGATTTTAGTTCCCACTAGTTTAGGTAGGTGCAACACCACACCACACTTGGGGGCCGATTACGATGGCGGTTGGAAAAGCATTCCGACCGCCGTGGTAGCGGAAATTAACTGTCTGCATGTACCGCGGGAAAACCGGCGGTCAGATTAGGATGAACTGCCAGAAAAATCTGACCGCGGCGGACAGATTCTCTGCCGGGACCGTGTTGAGCAGGTGAAAATCCGTCCGCGGCGGTCGGATTAGCTGCGGAAAGACCCAAAACCGCAGTTCGACCAGCGGATTGACCGCTCGTGAAATTAGGATACGTTACGGTGACAGCGGAATGATCAGTTGTTTCCGACCGCCGCAATCGCAACAATTGATGAATGGGAGAGTCGGCGGAAGCGCTGTTGTATTCCGACCGCCGCGGTCACTCTGGAAGAGTAATGGCGGTCGAAAGCAACCACATAACAAGGCAACCAAGTGTGGCTATAAATCTGGCTCAGCCCCAAAAAACACCAAATACACCCCAATGACACATCCCCATGGCAAATACAAAATACAAATCCCAGGTCAACCCACACAACACACCTGACATGAATATTCAATTTTGACCCACCCACATAGCTGAGTATAAAGCCAGCCCCTTCCCTGCCCACAATCCTTTGCACAACTCAAGCACTGAAGGGCCCAACCCCAGAGCACCTAGGAGAGGCAAATCTGCACACAACACACCATCACAACCACACACATCATCTCCACCACCTCCACACCTGCACTTCTCACCCATTTGGCACATCACATGCCATGGCACAGATGAAGATGCCCAAATTCACTGACAATGAGTTATCAGTCATGGTAGATGGGATAATCAGTGTAGAACCACATTTGTTTGGAAGCATGGTCCAACAGACACCAGTAGCCAGAAAAAATCAAATGTGGGCAAGGATAGTCAACAAAGTCAATGCAGTAGGGACCACCCCGTGCACCCTGAAGGACATCAGGAGGAGGTGACATGACCTCAAGACCAGGGTGAAAGAGCGTGCCAACAAGAACCATGAGCTGGCTCAGAGGACTGGCGGTGGCCCTCTCATTCCACCACCTACATTCAACAAATGGGAGGAGAAGGTGCTTGCAAAACTGCATCCAGAGAGTCTCACAGGAATACCCGGGGGATCGGAGGCTGGTAAGTACCAACAAATGTCCCCCATTACACTGCAATGTACTGTCTCACAAAACTAGAAAGCTACACTTCCTAAACACAAATGCACCAACGTACTACATACTCTTCCCAACATATGTCTCACAGATTTAACATTCACTTCCTCTGAATCACCCCAAAGGTAGCCAGCAACATTTCCATGTGGGCATGTGTACAGGCAGCCATCACTACAACTCCCACCAGGCCCCCTGTCCCGCAGTTGACCAGGATGGAGCATTTCCCACACCCACACCCATGTGGTAGCCATTGCATTGCTCACCTTCACCTAACAGGTAGGTAGCCTTCCCAACAGGGAGGGGGGTGTGTGGGTGGAAAGCCAGCACTACAACTCCCACCAGGCCCCCTGTCCCGCAGCTGACCAGGATGGAGCACTCCCCACACCCACACCCATGTGGTAGCCATTGCATTGCTCACCTTCACCTAACAGGTAGGTAGCCTTCCCAACAGGGAGGGGGGTGTGTGGGTGGAAAGCCAGCACTACAACTCCCACCAGGCCCCCTGTCCCACAGCTGAGCAGGATGGAGCACTCCCCCCACCCACAACCATGTGGCAGCCATTGCATTGCTCACCTTCACCTAACAGGTAGGTAGCCTTCTTAACAGGGAGTGTTGTGTGTGGGGGGGAACCCATCACTACAACTCCCACCAGGCCCCCTTATCCCACAGCTGACCAGGATGGAGCACTCCCCACACCCACACCCACACCCATGTGGTAGCCATTGCATTGCTCACCTTCACCTAACAGGTAAGTAGCCTTCCCAACAGGGAGGGGGGTGTGGGTGGAAAGCCAGCAATACAACTCCCACCAGGCCCCCTGTCCCACAGCTGAGCAGGATGGAGCACTCCCCCCACCCACAACCATGTGGCAGCCATTGCATTGCTCACCTTCACCTAACAGGTAGGTAGCCTTCTTAACAGGGAGGGGTGTTTGGGGGGAGAAGCCAGCACTACAACTCCCACCAGGCCCCCTTGTCCCACAGCTGAGCAGGATGGAGCACTCCCCCCACCCACAACCATGTGGTAGACATTGCATTGCTCACCTTCACCTAACAGGTAGGTAGCCTTCTCAACAGGGAGTGGGGAGTGTGGGGGGAAAGCCATCACTACAACTCCCACCAGGCCTCCTTGTCACATAGCTGAGCAGGATGGAGCACTCTCCCCACCCACAACCATGTGGTAGCCATTGCATTGCTCACCTTCCCCTAAAGGTAGGTAGCCTTCTCAACAGGGAGGGGTGTGTTTGGGGGGAAAGCCAGCACTACAGGTCCCACCAGGCCCCCTGTCCCACAGCTGACCAGGATGGAGCACTCCCCCACCCACAACCATGTCGTAGCCATTGCATTGCTCACCTTCACCTATCAGGTAGGTAGCCTGCTTAACAGGGAGGGGTGTGTGTGGTAAGCCAGCACTACAACTCCCACCAGGCCCCCTTGTCCCACAGCTGAGCAGGATGGAGCACTCTCCCCACCCACAACTATGTGGCAGCCATTGCATTGTACACCTTCACCCAACAGGTAGGTAGCCTTCTCAACAGGGAGTGGGGTGTGTGTGTGGTAAGCCATCACTACAACTCCCACCAGGCCTCCTTGTCCCACAGCTGAGCAGGATGGAGTACTCTCCCCACCCACAACCATGTGGCAGCCATTGCATTGCACACCTTCACCCAACAGGTAGGTAGCCTTCTCAACAGGGAGTGGGGTGTGTGTGTGTGTGTGGTAAGGCATCACTACAACTCCCACCAGGCCCCCTTGTCCCACAGCTGAGCAGGATGGAGCACTCTCCCCACCCACAACCATGTGGCAGCCATTGCATTGCACACCTTCACCCAACAGGTAGGTAGCCTTCTCAACAGGGAGTGGGGTGTGTGGGGGGGAAGCCATCACTACAACTCCCACCAGGCCCCCTTGTCCCACAGCTGAGCAGGATGGAGCACTCTGCCCACCCACAACCATGTGGCAGCCATTGCATTGCTCACCTTCACCTAACAGGTAGGTAGTAAGTGCATGAACCCTGCCATCCTTCTCAAAATATATGGAGCCATATGACCACACCAGCACTCACATGTCAGCCAACTTGGCATAGATCCAAAAGACACATCCAGTGTGCAGACACCAAAGCGCAGGTAACTGTCACAGAAATAAAACTTTGACTCACCAAGTCACATGTGAAAGTAATTCATGGAACAATCATGCACAGCACAGAATGCAATGTGTAAGTGCCATGGTGTCAGAGCATGAAGGCCCATATGTCAATCTGACAAACATAGCTAAGTACATGATATGAAAAAGGTATGTATAACATCACAAAGGCTAGTTCTTGTCTAGCTGAAATTGATTCCATGATGAGCAAACAAAAAAGACGCATTACATAAAGTTGGTGTGCCGCAAGTCGTCAGATGATGACATGTCCTTGTAATCACTCAATCTGTACGTGGCACATGGTTTCAATTTACATGTCACACCATGTGCACGTAATGTATGTACCTCAACATCATATCATGATGCTCAGTATCTTGCAGCCATACCAAGTGATTGCAAAGTAAAGTTTTTGGTGTATCAAATGTAACATCCAAAAGTCTAACACCAAGCTAGTGGAGTGCACTTCAATGACCATTTAACCTCTGTTCAACAGGAGATCCACAAGCAACTGCTGCGGAAAACACAACCAACCTGAGGAGCCTGTCTCCCCCTCGGAACTCTCGGATGCTGCCTCCCTACATTTCTCGGATGAGGAGCAGTAACCTGGCCCATCTGGAGTGCAAGGGTGCACCACGTCTCAGGCCCTCATTGTCCCCACCACAACCACCACCACCACAGCAACAACAACAGTGCTGACCCCTGCTACGATGACTTGTGCGGCCTCCACCACCACCATCACCACTGCTGCCTGCAACACTCTCCCTGCCTCTGTGGTTAGCAACACCACCACACAATACGAGGATGCCAGGGAGAGTGTGCGGCTGTGTAGAGTGCCACCGCCACATGTCTGTGTCAGCAGGGCAGGTGGGAGGGCAGCTGGGGGACAAATACAGGAGGACACTGAGACCGAAGCCCTGGCCACCGTCGCAAGAGTCCTTGGGGCATACTAACAGAAACAGGGACAGATGGGCCAGGTTGTGGAAGAAGTACACGAGCTCCGCCTGCTGCTGAGGTCCATGGACACACGCATGGGCCAAATTGTGGACCTCGTGGGCCAGCTAGTGGGTGTTCTGAGAGACAGACATGCGGCCCAAATGACGGCTCAACCCCCCTCCAGTGGCCCACCTGCTGATATTCACACCACCTCATCTGCAGCCACAGAGAGGGTTGAGCTGCACCAAAATGACTCCTCAGACACAGCTGAGCCTGCAGCAGAGGCCCCCCCTGCCAAATGCAGGAGGTGACGTCCGAGAAACACCAGGTGAGGATCCCGTGGCAATGCACCATCCACAGGCAGTCACTGAGCCAGCCATGATGGCACCTCTGTTCCCATTGACATTGACTTTGTTGACTATCCTTACCCACATTGCCATGTTGATGGCAGGAGTCTGTTGGACTATGTGACCACATCAATGTGGTGACTACTCTATTTGTCTCGTTTACCATCACTGACAACTCATTAAATCACTTAGCACAATTTTGTACATGATCACTTCTCTGGCACAAATACACATTGTAAATAAACACTCTTTACACACCCATGTCTTTGTGTCAGCTCCATTTTTATCACAGTATGGACAATGTCAACTCAGATTCCAATGTACCACAAGCTCTGATTGTGACGAGGCATTGAGAGGGTGAAGGAACCTAGAAAGACACAAGAGAATGACATTCACTTGTCAGGTGATACCATTACAGCTAAAACTCACCACTAGTCATCAACGTACAAGTACCAGCACACATAACAATGAGCAACAACATCAATAGATACATGACATACATGAATAAATATACCCTTTGCCACACACATCAGCCATTACCACAGAGCCAACAACAGCCAGCAGTCAAAAAGTTCTTCTATGCATTGCCACGACCATCAAAGACAACAGACAATGTCACTGTTGTACAATGTCACTTACACTCAAGGGAAGTAGTTGTCGATGAGCTGTTGACGCAGGTCAACACCTTCCTCTTCTCCATTATCGTCGTCACTGGGCATGTGTGGGTTTGCAGGGGGGGCATCTGCAGCTCATCATCCTCAAGGAGCAGGAGGACCTCTTTGCGCAAGGCCAGGTTGTGGAGCATGCAGCATGCAACGATGATCTGACACACCTTTTGGGGAGAGTAGATTAGTGCACCTCCGCTCTTGTCCAGACACCGGTATCTAGACTTCAGAAGCCCAAAAGTACACTCCACCACACGACGTGTCCTCCCATGTGCATCATTGTAGCGGACTTCACCCAGGCTCCTGGGATTCCTTAGTGGGCTCAGCAACCAAGGCCGGTTGGGATATGCAGAGTCACCTAGGTGTGAGACACAGAGTGCAATTTAGTGATACAAACAGTAAGTGAGTACAGCATGTCACACATACAGCACACTACTTGATGCTGCGTACTCACCAATAAGCCATGCATGCTCCAGATGGAGATTTGCCATCAATTGTGGAATTATGCTGTTACGCAGAATATAGGAGTCATGTGCAGACCCAGGGAATTTGGCACAGACATGGGAGATGAGCATATCTGCTTGGCACACCACTTGCACATTAATGGAATGGAAATGTTTCCTGTTCCGGTAGATGTGCTCACGTGCCTGTGGTGCAACTAGGCCAACATGTGTGCAGTCAATGGCCCCAACAACATTCGGTATGTGTCCCAGGTCATAGAAATCCCCCTTCACACCTGCCAGTTCATGTCTCCTTGGGAAATGGATGTAGCGGTCCTTGTGTGTCATCATTGCGGACAGGACAACACGTAGCACCATGCTAAACATTGCCTGAGACATCCCACTGGCGATGACCACCTTGTACTGAAAAGCACCAGTAGCAAAGAAGTGCAGGGCCGCCATCACCTTGACTGTTGGTGTCAAAGCAGTCGGATAGGTTCTGTGAGGCCTCAGATGGGACTCCAACTGACCACATAGCTCTTGAAGGGTGAGGCGATCCAAACGGAACTTCCTAATGATGTCCTCATCCTCCATGTTCGCCAGCACTGGGAACGGTCGATGCACATTTGGTCATCTCCTACATAAAATAAAAGGGGACACATGTCAGTTAATTGATTCACATATGAGAGGTGTCAAACATCTTACATCATGACTGACGCAGTGCCAACAAGGACTAGACTGTAACAACAGCTTAATGCACAAGTCACATGCAGAGACACCTTGATCACACGTAGTAGTACATGTGGTCAGTATCTACATACTGACCACATCCAAAACATAATCTGACTATGTGAATGGAAAATGGTAAATTTCTACAACTTGTGTCACCAGCCCTGGGAGTAGTTGACACAGCACATGTTTGAAACAGCAACACTGCTGACTTCTACGTAGCTGCTGTACCTGCCACACCTTCTTGCTTAAGTTGCACAGAACACAACTTTTCTACACCATGAGCACAGTGTGTGTAAGCTGATCAACTATCAACATGAATTTTGATATATACACAGTGAAATAGGCACATTATGTAGTCAGTCCATCATTACTGTGGGTTTATTAGCCATCTCACACATTGACATGTTCACAAATATGAGAGTCCATTACACACCAAATCTGTGTACATGCCCACAAATATCATATGTGACATGTGAGGAAGTAGATGTAATCATGTGCACTGACATGGCATGTGTAGACATCAGTGAGTTCAATGTCACACTAGCATTGAATTTAGCAATCAGGTGGCATTATACATTGTAAGTGTCTAGTATTCCATGATGAGATGTGCCCATTGCCATTGGCAGAGCATGATGTGTCCATAGGTGCAGTATGCGTGCTCCGCCACCGCAATCACGGTCGTTGGCCATCATTGAAAAATGCCAATTTCCGGTAGCGACCGCCTGGCCCCCAAGGTGTGCCACCGCCAATGCCCATGCCATTGCAGCGGATGGGAACCGCGGTCGCGGTAGTGAATTACACATTTGAAACCCACGGTAGGCGTGCTCCGCTACCGTGGGCCCGGGCATTGATTACATTTGAAAGATGCACAATTGCGGTAGCGACTGCCTGGCCACCGCGGTGTGCCACCGCCAATGCCTATGCCATTGCAGCCAATGGGAACCGCGGGCGCGGTATTGAATTAAACATTTGAAACGAGCGGTAGGCGTGCTCCGCTACCACGGGTCCGGCCATTGGATAGATTTGAAAGAGGCAAACCAGGCAGACCAATTGCAGCACCAGAGTACCTATGAAACATTCCCAGGGGCCTATAAATCTCTGTGAGAGAGCCATACATTTCACTTGCATTCAGACACTGCTGCCTGCCATTCTTCACCACCACCTGCTGCTGTTCCTGTCTGCTGGACCCAGTGATGGCGAGAACTGAGAACATCAGGGCCCGTCCCTTCACCACAGAGGAGCTGGAGGTCCTGGTGGATGAGGTCCTTTCACAGTATGGGAGGCTATATGGTGCGCCAGATGTACTGGTAAGTGTTTCCGAGTGAAAGTCTGAGAGTGCTCAGAGTGCTCACATGATGTTGCTCTGCAGTAGTATGTGCCTGTGAGTGCAAGTTGATGTGCATGCATCCTTATTTTTCATCTACCATGCTCCCTACATGGCCCAGTAAGAATTGCACTTGAGTATTTGGGAAGGATGGCAACATGGACATTTCTACAGCCCTTCTTCAGCAATGAAAATATGAACGTTGGTCTGAGACTGGGTAATGTAAATGTGTGATACACTTTCTAGCATGCTGACTCATGTCAATGGGGTGTGTAGCCTTGTTTCCACAGATCCATGGCTGCATTGTAGGATGGGAGAGACATGCAGTGTTTTTGCAGCCACACAGTAACACTGCTGGTTTGGACAGTCGAAGTCTGAACAAACATTGCCTGTGCTATGTGATGTCATTGTCCATGAGGTTTTCACATGCTCATTTGTGACATTACAAATGTATTTCGTCCAGAGGGTACAGAAGAATGTGTGTACAGTTTCCATATTGCACCCATGGATATGTGTGCATTATGCACTCTTGTGCAAAATGCCTGAGTGTAACACTCCTGGTAGTAATCCACCTATTACACATCAGATAAATGTAATTTGAAGATATCATCCTTCCATTGTTATCATAATGTGTTCTGTCTCGCATGTGTAGGCACTGTTTGCCCTCTCATATTGTACATGCATGGGAATTTTCTGATGGCCCACGTTTAACCTCAGTGTGAGTCCCCCTGGCCTGCACAGTAACTGCACAATTTTAAAGGGACACATCAGTAAATGGACTCAGTGAAACATATGTGTTGTCCACCACCCTATTTCTCAATGAGCTATCTTAGGCCTGAGGATTGTACGAGACAGGTCTCCACCTTGTGAGAAGAGTGTGAGAATGTCAGATCATGGCCCTAAATGTGACCTCCATGACACAGGTAGCCATTTACTGGCCAAGGACATTGAGGGGTGTGTAGTGTTGGACACAGTGAGTCTGCCCCGACACATCATTTCAAATGAATTGTGTGTTTTGCTCAATCACATACTGCATCACAGATGAGGGTCTTCTTCACATTGGTTTCTGTGCTGGCACTCTGCATGTGTATGAGATGGCCAGGTACTGTGTCCATCATCATACATGTATACATTTCTAAGCAATTATTTGATGCAAGTATACTACGTGTCATGCTGTATGGCCTCTGCTCAACATTTATGTATTGGTGTAGATCGCGTAGACATTGTGACACGGAAGTTTGGAGGCGGAGCGGAGTGGTGCGGTCGTGCAGCGGCAGAGCATCCAGCTGCTTCTCACGCCACCTTGGGGACTCCCCCCGAGCCCCCCTGACACTGGGGGTCGCGGAGAGCGTGGCTGATTAGCGGCAGATTGGCCGGAGCCAGAGCCGGTGCCAGAGCCAGGTGCCAGATCCAGAGCCCCTGCGGTAAGCGGTAAGCGCGGCCGCCATTAACCGGCGGCCGAGTGAGTGCGTGTCCTTGGCAGATCGCGGAGGCGGCCCGATTAGCTCGGGTGCAGCCTGCGATTCTGCCTAGCGTGCCCTGCTCGCCCTTTCCTCGTCATCTGCTTGTCATCTGTTTGCCTTCTGCCTGCCACCTGCTTCCTGCTTCCTGCACGCTCCCGGTTCGCCTGCTCCTGCCATCATTACCAGCTGCTCCTCACTTCTCACTTCTCTTCACTTCCAGTCACTGCCACCTCCTTAGCTACCGCCATAGTTATCATCGCTGCCACTACCATCGCCGCTAACAGGGTGGCCAAGGAACCCGAGGTGCTGCCATCGCAGCGGCCCGCTGCTCCCCCCAGTCACTCCAGCCACCACCAGCCACCACCAGCTATTTAGCCAATCACTGCAAGCCACTGCTACCGCAACCATTGTAGCCATTGTAGCCACTACAGCCACTGCTTCACCTGCAGCGCTGAGATCTGGGAAAACCAGGAAAGCCCCACCCAATCCTTCAAAAAAAGGCATCAAGAAGAGGGTTTTTGACGATGCAGCAGCGGACCAATACCCTCTTGTAAACCTGGCAAAATCGTTGAACCTACAGTTACAACCGGGTATTGTCCCGGATACAGCACTCGAGTTACAACCTTATCAGTCTTCACCTCAAGTTCAGCCCCCCCTCGTCCAACAAATAACAAGGGGCGCTGGTGGAGTCGGTGTGGTCAAGGAAAACCAAAACTGCAAAGACACGCAATTGAGACCTTCAGCTATCGCAGTTTCTTTATCGAAAAAAATTTCTTTGAGGGACTATTTCAGAAGTTCCGTACCTGCTTTGAAGTCCAGATCAAGCTCACTTGACATACCCTTGACTCCCACTCCAACTGCCTCACACCCAGCCCTAGCCCCAGCCTCACACCAAAAACTGGTCCAGCCTATGATCCACGTGTATGCCGGCGAGAAAGGCCTCAGTTTATCGCTCCCAGGCCTTTCAACAAGTGCAGATGGCCAAACAAAAGAAGCTTCCGAGGCACCCCCATCCCCTCGGGTTCTCGTCCAGGCTCTCGATCAGTCCCCCTTTGACTCACAAGACGACAACGCTCACGTATTGGCTTCTGTTTCCCCTTCACCCTTCACTGGATGCAAGATGACCTCGCCAAACCATCACTCTGTTTGGATTCCCAGACAGTTTTCTCCCTTAGCAAACAAGTCCCAAGCCCTCAAGGCCCATTCAATAGCAACTATTAAGGTTCTCACCCCGCAAGTTGCAACCCAGGCAAACGAACATCTAAGCAACTCCACAACGTCATCTCCAACCCTTTCATCATCAACTGCCAACAGTTGTCAACAAAAGATCAATATAGGCTGGGGCCATAACACCATGCCCAACACCCAGTTCGACTTATCCTTTTTTACCAAAGAATCCAACAGGTCGACCGTCAGCCCTTCATCTCCCGACCTAAACGAGCTCTGGTCTCAACTCCTCCAAACCCTTCAATCCACAGTGTCAGCATTGAACTACCACTCAGACAAAATGGATCAACAGTTGGATCTATTAAACACTCTTGTTGTGTACACCATTGGAATCGATCAAAAATTGGAGGCGCTCAATTCACTGATAATAAAAGCTCAATCTCAAGTGCAACTAGTTCAATCAGTATGTTGCTGCTCTCCCATCATTGACTCTCTATCCTCACTGCCCCAATTCCTATCATCAGTACTAACAGAATTTCAGAGGATTTCAGCGTCCAGGTTCCCCGACTCCACGCCACCGGCTCCTGCACAGGGTGAACATCCGGAACCTGAGCACACGACTGATAAATTATCAACCGTTTTTTTACCATCAATCAAAGCAACAGCAGTCTCCAATGCATCCACCGACATAATTACCAACGCCAAATCACCCCAGCAATCCGTCCACCGACTATCAAAACGGGAGAAAAAAAGACTTCGGAAATCCCGTAATAGGCTCACAGAAGAGCCCCAAAAAACAATTTGCAACTATTTTACAAACAATAAGCCAGTCCCCACCAGTCAGTTGCAAGCAGCCCAGTCCCCAACGTCCCAAAAAGGACCCTTAAAAGTAAAACGTTCAATAAAAACGGAGTCACCTCAAGCTTCAAGGCATTCCCCACATCTTATATCTCAGGATGAAATTGGAAACACTGGAAACATGCAATTACAAACCAACAAAGAGCTAATAATTGTCAACATGTCAGCAACAACCACGCCCCCACAAAAGCGTTCACCAACCACTGAACCCTTTTCCCCACCAATCAACAGTCCAGGCTTACATCGCGCAGCTATCCCCAGCAAAGGACTGGACCATCAGTATTCGGCAACTCCATCCAGCCAACTTCCTTTGGCGTGTATGCCCAAAACAGTTTTTACCTCAGTATCAACCAACCAAGTCAGCGAGCAAGCCTCCCTCTTGTACAGTATATCAATCCCTCAACGAACATCGGAAGTAAAGCTTAAGCCAATTAAGTTCTCACCTGCTGAAATCCACAACCCAGCCACAGATACCAATGAGACCAAATTACTGCTAACACCAGAGTACGTCTCTCAAGGCCCGCACGATATATTAAATTGCGGGAACATAATCCGGCTTTTTAAATCGACCCCGGACCTGTGTAAGCTGGAATCAAAAGACATACTCGCCATCGAATTTAAACCCAGTAACGGCCCCAAAACAGGGGAATCAACCCTAATCACATTAGCATCCAAAGCCACAAGGGAACTGGTTCAATCTAAAGCCAACCAATTCAAAAACTGGGGAATAATCATAGCAACACCCCGAGTTCCCCGATACCCCTCAATACTCGTACCCAGCCAGGCCCCAGCTTTAAGTATAAGCACCACCCCCTTTTCCATTTGAAAGTCAGCCAGAAGCCGCTCTCCAGTCGGCAATGACCAGTTCAGAGAAGTACAGCAAGCCACCAGAAGTGCAGACTGGTCATGGCTGCCAGCAGCCCTATCCCAAAGTAGGATCAATTGAAATAACTTGGAACATGGTTTAATAATTTACTCCTGGAATATCAACGGTCTTTTGTCGAAATTGCAATCTCCAGACACACTTGGATTCTTAAAAAAACACGACATTATTCTTCTCCAGGAAACCTGGCTAGCAACCACCAACCCAATCGAAGGGTACCTGGAATTCACATCGCCAGCCGCAAGGCAGAGCAAGTTCGGCAGACTGTGCGGTGGACTTTCAATTTATGCATCAACTAGAATGTCTGCTCGCATCAAACAGCTAAAATTTGAAGTTGACTGGGTCGCTGGCATTGTGGTCGAAAATTTCACATCAGAGAGCAAGCTACTACTGCTAAACGTCTACATTTCTCCTTGCACCAGTGAGAAAAAATCCAAACTGGACTGCCTGACAGAAATTTTATGCAACATCTTGAGCATATATGGCAGTACACCTTGTTTAATCTCTGGAGATTTTAATACCAACCTCTTCCACAACCAGTTTGAGGACCTAGGGATCATCCTCCCAGCGGCCTCCCCACATCTCACCACACAAACATTACCATCAGGACTCAGACCGTCTAAATTGGGCGAATACGCAGTCCTCCAATTCAGTAGAATAGGTTATATAGTAATAAACGGTCGCTCATCCAAAGATACCCCCCCGGCCTGGACAAGAACCAACGGCCGAACCCATTCATTTCTGGACTTTACATTAGGGAACAGTGAAATGCTCACTTTAATCGAGCACCATTACATCGCAGCACAGGGGGAGAGTGACCATCGACCCCAAATAATAACATTATCTCTCAACATGCCTCACCACCAGGCACTCGCTCACACGATATCAGACAGTCATTCGGAGAACCTAAGGCGAATGAAATGGACGTCCAGCGCTGTCCCCACTGTCAAAGGGAAATGCGGTGCTTTTTACGTTTACAATGCGAAAAAGACGCGCCTATCATCGACGGCTGGGAAGCGCTTGTGACCAGTTTATTAAACGAATTTCCATCCAAATCTTACTCTTGGCAAGACACACCACAACTTCGTATTTCACCTGCAACAAAAATGTTAAAATCTCAAAGAAACTCTGCCCTACGCCGGGCCAGAAAAAGCCCGGGAAACGCAATTCTATTTAACCTCTTTCAGCAAGCTCAAAAAGCTTTCAAGGCATCCGTGCACAGAGACAAACAATCAGTGTCAGACCAGTTCTGGGTGAAGTTAGTCTACGCCAGCAAAAAGTCCAACACAAAGTTATTCTGGTCCCTCGTGAATAGAGGCCCATTAGGAGGCAGAGGACACAGCAGTGCAAACATAAGTGCTGAAGACTGGACCGAGTTTCTATTCAACCACTTCAGTGAACATTCAAGCAGGACAGAGCACCCCAGCCCCCATTCGACATCCAAATCTTGGCCACCACTCACTGAAGGTCGCTGCACAGGCAACACAGGGTCCACTACCACAGTTGAAGGCGCCCCGGATGCAATAATAATCGAGAGAAAGGAGCCACGAAATGATTCAACTCCAGAGACGCTGACGACACCAGGAGTTTTAAGAAACACCATCGCCCGGATAATTAGGAAAGGCAGGTCAGACGGAGCCCCTGGCCCCAATGGACTACCTCAGGGCTTGTTCAAGTCAGATGAAACGTCGTGGTAAGGTCTCCTTGCACCCCTGTTTTCACATTGCAGGCTCAACAACCACATCTCAGACTCCTGGAAAGGCGCAATCATTCATCCCATCTACAAGAGTGGTAAAAGAAATGACCCGAAAAATTACAGAATGATTGCCCTTCTTGATATCTGATATTTGACCGGGTGCCACGTGGCCGCCTATGGCAAAAATTAGAGCGCTGGGGTATACCCCCGCCCTCTTACAAGCCATAATCCAACTTCACACACGAACCTGGATAACAATAAAGTTGGGAGACGGGTCCCATGTCTCAAAAAAGATCCAAACAGGAAGCGGTGTTAAACAAGGCTGCATGTTGGCGCCCCTTCTTTTTAACCTGTTCATCTCGGACCTATCCTCCACACTTGATAAGGTTAACTCACACCCGCCTCAACTGGACGGAACTAGCATCAGCAACCTGTTATACGCTGACGACCTTGTGTTACTGAGCCACACAAAGGTAGGCCTGCAGAGGCTACTCGATGAACTCCTTCCCTACACACTTGACAATGCTCTCGAACTGTATCTGGCAAAAACAAAAATAATTCATTTCAGCAAACAGAAGCAGCGGAAAAGTAGGTGTTTTTTCAACAATAAAAGCATCGACACAGTGCCACACTATAAATACTTGGGAATCTTCCTTGACTCCAGAGGTTCCTTCACTAAACAAAAAGATGCCGTCAAGGCTAAAGCACTGTCGCTTGAGGTCGCGTCGGCAAAACTCTCAAAACATCTACTAGGGCCAAGCCTAACTCCACTGCTCAAGGTGATGAAGGCCAAGATCACCAACTCCTTATCGTACGGACACGAGATTATGATGGGCACAACAAACATCCTATTAAACAAATCAACCACCAGAATCTTTAAACGAGCATGGCGCCTGCTGAGGTCTTCATCCCCAGCACAAGTTAGATTAGAACTTGGCCTGCTATATCATAACGGCGTTGAGGCAGGCGCATTTATTAAGTTCTGCAACAGACTGCGCAACTTCCGGGATGGCAGTCTTGAGGCCAAACTTTGGAATGAAATATCGACCAGCACATCTAGCAAAAAATATCGGCACCACTTGGCCCACTCCCTACAGCTACTCGGAGTCACAGAATATTGGGGAACAAACCCATCACAACAGGCATTGAAGACCGTAATCAAGCGAAGTGTCCGGCTCTGGTCTTTTCACTCCGACAGGGCAAAACTATCCAGAAGGAAACACGCCTGGGCTGTTGTCTCCGATTACAAACCGGGGGTCGAGTCATCCTACCTATCAAGATCATACTCACTCTTTTGGAAGGTTAAGTTCATGGTCCTAAGGCTGGGCGAGTGGCCTTTTTTAAAGCATCGGCCACAATGGCGGCGCCTCAGTCTCAATATCGAATGCAGGGAATGTGGCTACCATTCCGAAAGCATGGAGCACATAGCCTGCACATGCCCAGCCCTGCTTAACGACAGAAGGACTTTATTGCGAGAGGAGTGGAACAAACTAGGTGCCCGCACATGTCGTCAGGCCATAATAGCGGCTATGAACCCAGAAAATATAAAGCTGAACATTCGGTTCACCAAATTTGTCATCAGAGCCACTAAAACGCTGGGGAAAGAGAAGGCAGCAAATCCTCCGCCGGTTGACCTCGCCACCTCTTTGTAATAAAAAAATTTTTTAGTGGCCGTCTGCCCCTTCAGCTTGGCCTACCCGAACATTGTCTTCAGCTTTTTAATACCAACTGTCACATTTATTTGTCCCTTATTTTTAGACTTTCTTAAAAACTAACCCTGGGTGTAGTTCGCGTAGTAGCGCTACGCGTAGCTACGCAAAGTGCACTTCGCACTACGCGAGCTACGCGTAGCACTACGTGAACTGCGTAGTGCGGTAGGAAATGCTGTTCGCAATGATTGCACAGTGCCGGATGCTTGTCCGCACTGTGCAATCATTGCAAACGGCATCTTTCACAGTGCAAGCGGTCATTTTCTGCCGCTCGAGTAGATTTGTACTCGAGCGGCAGTTTTCTCAACGCTGACTGGTAGTTTCTCATCGCGACCACTCGCAATGAGAAACCTGACCTTCCCGCGTTGAGAATCTCGCTGAGAGGTTTATTTTCCACGATCGCGAACGAGGAAAGAGTCTCGCCGGGATGTCATTTTGCACGCTCGCGGTCGCCAATTTGACATTCAGGACCGCGAGCCACACGTTTTTGCTAAGGGCGGGCAATGAACTCCACTCCGCTCCGCTAATGGAGCTTGCAAAGAATCCTGAACTATGCATTCCATCAAAAACACGGAATTCAAGCAAAAACTGCATTTCTCCGCATAATGGAATCAGTTACTAAACTGCACCCCCCAATGCTTTGATAAAGCAATTTTACATGCTAAAAAGCATATCACCAATTCACAAAAGTGAACTTTGAAATTAATATCAGCCAATGAGAGAGGTGATGATTTTGGGATCCCCCCTAACCTAGGGGGAGGACCAAGCAGATGCCTTGAACACAAAGAGCACATCATGCTGAACGATTCAGTGGTGCTCCCATCCTGTTAGTACCACCCCAAGCACAGTTATGGGCAAAAATACAATCCCAACCAAAGGCCCTGCAAAGCATTATGGGATGAGATTAGCAGATGGCAGTGAATATTATAGTATCCAGTATCAAAATAATTCTACAAAGAGCTGCAGTTCAACTGTCGTTACTAGCTGTCCCTCACGAGTCAAATGCAGCTTCATGAAAGGGTTTCAATGCTTTTGCATTTGACTCGTGAGGGACATCTAGTAACGACTAGTGGAACTGCAGCTTGATGTAATAATTTCAATGCTTTTGCATTTGACTCGTGAAGGACACCTAGTAACGACGAGTTGAACTGCAGCTCTTTGTAGAATTATTTTGATATTGGATACTATAATATTCACTGCCCACTGCTAATCTCGTCCCATAATGCTTTGCAGGGCCTTTGGTTGGGATTGTATTTTTGCCCATAACTGTGCTTGGGGTAGTCCTAAGAGGATGGGACCACCACCGAATCGTTCAGCAAGATGTGCTCTTTGTTTTCAAGGCATCTGCTTGGTTTTCCCCCTAGGTTAGGGAGGATCTCAAAATCATCACCTCTCTCACTGCTTGCTAAGTTTTCATTTTCACTTTTGTTAAATGACTGTATGCATTTTAGCATGTAAAGACAGAAATACTTGTTATTTTGCCTAAAGTATATGAGTTCTCTGTTAATTAAGTGGGAAGCGGAGCGTAGTTGCAGAACTCATGGAGATTTTGATCAACTTCGTTGTATTCTGCGTAGTAGTACTCCGCCAACTATGCCCACCCTTAGTTTTTGCATTGTGCTACGTGCAATTCGCATAGCGCGTAGTTGCGCAAAATACGCGAGCGTAGCGTAGTTTTCCGCCCAGGCCTATTAAAACCTTCCCCGTGACTGTTATGTTATCCAAAGACCTTGAACTACATAGGCAAACAAATATTCGGACAACTTTTAATTTTAACCCATTTTTATCGCAAGATTACTGCACTGTTTTTGCACTAACCTGGGTCCTTTTTTTCTTTCTTTTCAATTTTTGTATATGTACACATGATCTACATGGTTTTAACATTTTGTTATGGTTTTCAGTAATCAAACAATAAATTTAAATTTGAATTATTGGTGTGCTATGTTTTTTTCATGCTACTGTACTGACACACAGTGGTACATAACACAGTGTCACTGAAACTTCCTCTTCTTGTCTCCCATGCCTGCAGCTTAAGGTCCACCAGTGTAAGGGCAAATGGAGGGCCATTGCACGCAAGGTGCGGGCTCTGGGTATCTCCAACCGATGGCACACACAGTGTCACAAAAGGTGGGATGACATCTGCTGGCTGAGCAAAAACGTGGCAGAAATGACGCTGGGGGTGCTCCCTCGGAGTGGCAGGTTGGAACGCAGGACCATGACACCACTAATGGCCCGCATCTTGGCAGTGACACAGCCAGAGCTGGATGCATGCTTCAGGGCCCATCAGCAGCAAGTTGGGGGTGAGTATTCTTTGAAGTGTGACTTGGGGTGTGAGTGACAGCATGGATCCCAACCCTGAGCCAGTGCGGAGCTCTGTGATGTCTCTAGTGTGATTCAAAGGCTACTAAGTGGCCTCAATGTTGAGTGCAGTTGTTACGCATTGCTACAACATGTGGTTTCTCATGTGTTTCATACAATGACCCTTGACATTGAGAGATGAGATGTGGCCTTGTGACATATGCTGCAGTATGAGTGTCACAGACATCACCTGGCAGTGAGCTGCAGTGAGCATCATGTTAGTGTGCATATATAGATGTGTGCTGTGCACAACTTAAAATTTGTGACAACTACACAGCTGACACCAATGCGCAACTGTAGTTGTGCTTCAAAGCACAACATGGTGGATAGCAGGAGCTTGTGGCCATTGCAAAAGGACATTTGGGAGTCTGTATCTGTGGTGTGCCCTTGAAGTTACTCCATATGTGATAGAGACAACATGTTTAGATGTATACCTATTTCACCTACAGGCATGTAGATATGCTTACAGAGAATAGTATGTTAGGTTACAAGGAGGCACAGGCCAGCTATTTGGCTGTATCAAAGTCACATGGGGCATTAATATCAACTTTGCATGTTTCCATGCATCTTCAGATGATTGCATGAAGGTTGCACATGCTGACTGCACATGGAGGAGGGCAACATGGAAGTATCATTTTCAAGTGTTGCGCGTTGCTTGCATATGATGTTTGTGAGTATGGCACTATACTGAACCTATGTCTCTGTCTCTTGCAGCATCAACCAAGGGCGCGGAAGGACAGGGGACCGACACCAGTGGTGAAGCTTCTGGCACAACTGCTACCTATGAGCTCACTGACACTGAAGTGACCAGCGCATCGGAGGGGGACAGGAGTGCCCTGGAAGAATCACTCCCGGAAACACCAACCTCAACATCATCAGACTCCAGTGGTGACTCCTCGATGTTGGCGGGCACAGGAAGGTCAGAATCTGCCTCTTCTTCCACCACACATCGTCCAGTGCCCACCCTCCCAGTTGTAACCACAAGTGCTGTCCGTGCCCGCAGCCCTAGGAAGGGTAGATTCTCCTTCCCCCCAGGCACTGCTGCCCCTGCCCCTGTCTCCCCTGCTGCCCTCAGTGTGGAGGCGGTGGACCTTTTGTGCCAGCTGTGTGTGGGTCAGACTGCTCTCCTGAATGCCTTCCAGGATCATGACAAGAAGTTGGCACAAGTAGTTGCCTTCATGGAGGGGATTCATTCTGATGTGGGTGGCCTACACCGAACTGTCCAGTCTTTGTCCTCCACAGTGATGGCAGCCATTTAGCAGTCACAGGCTCCCAGTCCAGCTCCTGTCCCTTCATCACCCAGCCTGCCAGTGGCACCACCTGACGAGAGTGCCCACACGCCACAGCCCTCAGGCACCAAGTCCTCCACACGCAGCACACAATAGCAGCACTCGAAGCGGACCAGACCACAGACACCATCCCCACAACACAAAACAGGCACACAGGAGCGCAAAAGCCCATCACCTGACACTCATGGATATCAGGCCAAGAAGCAGGCATCAACATCACATTCATCGAAATCACACCCATCCAAGGGCACTCCCATCCCCACACCTGCTCCCAAAGACAAACAGACAGTTGCCCTGTCTGCTGTGAACCTGGTGCCTGCAACGACTGAGCACAAACACTTCTCTAAGGCAGATTCACCCACAACGTCAACTCCCACCCACACCCCTGTGAAGCTGGACCAGGAGAGAAAAGTGGGGGGTTTACAACAGGGGATGCAGGGGAAAAGACAAGGTCACCCCAAGCGTACCACCAGATCCAGCAAATCCCCACAGGGAGAGCCACCTGCACCTGATACACCTTTGGTGGAGAGTGAGGCTGTTGTGCCCACCTCACTTCCCACTCCGGCTAAGACACTTGTGGGCTACCGAATCCCCAAAAAGTTGAGACCCAGCCCTCAACATTCACCCTTACACACTGTGTCTCACGGCAGCATGTCTCCACCTCCCCGTGCCACCACACCACCCAGTCCAAGCAGCCCTCAGGCTCCCACAGCCACTGATGCCTCTACCTCAGCCGGTGCTCTCTCTCTCAGGTCCAGTCCTCCAACTGGCCCCGACAATCAGCCACCTCCCAGTTCAACTGAAAGCAAAAGTTGAGGCAAAGTCCCCCTCCCCACACCATTTCTCCCACAGCGGTGCCTGGACTGCCGATTTGTATCCCCTGAGCTGGGGTGATTCCCATGGCAGTGGACGGTGTTACCCATTCCCTGTGCAGTTTCTCATGCACACATGTGCATACTTTGAATTTGTACTGGCCAATGGCCTTGCTGTTTGTTTCTTTGGATGCCCATTCCCTGTGCAATTTCTCATGCACACATGTGCGGACTGGAACTATGGACTGGCCAATGGCCTTGCTGTCTGTTACTTTGGATGCCCATTCCCAGTGCAGTTTCTCATGCACACATGTGCGGACTGGAACTATGGACTGGCCAATGGCCTTGCTGTCTGTTACCTTAGATGCCCATTCCCTGTGCAGTTTCTCATGCACACATGTGCGGACTGGAACTATGGACTGGCCAATGGCCTTGCTGTCTGTTACTTTGGATGCCCATTCCCTGTGCAGTTTCTCATGCACACATGTGCGGACTGGAACTATGGACTGGCCAATGGCCTTGCTGTCTGTTACTTTGGCTGCAGTTTCTCATGCACACATGTGTATACTTTGAATTTGTACTGGCCAATGGCCTTGCTGTTTGTTACTTTGGATGCCCATTCCCTGTGCAGTTTCTCATGCACACATGTGCATACTTTGAATTTGTACTGGCCAATGGCCTTGCTGTTTGTTACTTTGGATGCCCATTCACTGTGCAGTTTCTCATGCACACATGTGTGGACTGGAACTATGGACTGGCCAATGGCATGCTGTCTGTTACTTTGGATGCCCATTCCCTGTGCAGTTTCTCATGCACACATGTGCATACTTTGAATTTGTACTGGCCAATGGCCTTGCTGTTTTGTACTTTTGATGCCTATCTGGGTATTATGTAATAAAGGCTGTTACTCCTGTTGTCTGCTTTGTCAATGTCCTTGCTAAATAAAGGTTTTTATGTATGGGTATCAGTTCATGTGACACATGCTCTGTATGCCACTTTAACATTGCCAATTGCTTGTTTTACTTTTTCTGAGCTTTCCAGAGGTAACAAGCACTTTTGTGCTTCTTGAATCTGAGGCTTGAGGGTGCAACGATGGTTGTTTGTGATCTACTCTTCTCCTAATCATTCTGTGCTCAGGTTTGCTAACGTGTACACATGTCATGTTAGTATGCAATACCACAACAGAGGTGAATGCTATCCACATGATTACTTGCGGGATGGCCAGGTTCCGGCATTTCTGTGGGCTCTTTCTTGATGTGTGCACAGCAGTGTTGGTGTGTAGTCATCTTATGTGGGCCTGTCTTCATTGTCACATGGGTACATTAGGATGTGTGCACTTGAGTAGTCGTACAGTGTGATTGGCCTGTCATTGTCAGTAGTGTTGAGGTGTATATGCCCCTGCACTTGCCAACTACACACATGTATGATCCAGGTAATGAGTGCATGTTTGTTTACATTGTCAGACATGTGCTTCAGATTGTGTGCACATGTAGCAGTTGTAGGTTGTGCACTGTACAGTGTGTGGGTGTGTACTTGCACTCCTGGGGGACACCTACTTGTTGTCGCTGTCAGTTGTGAGTATGCAGAGTGTGTGACTGCAGAGTCTGTGTTGTGTTTAGTTGATCAGCCATGTGTGTTGTTTAAGTTTGTGCTCAATGTGCTGACCTGCTCAGCCACACTGACATTATTTGTGAGTTTTCTCATGCATTGCTGTCACTTGACACATTTTTGGCTCCAGTATGGTATGTGGTATGAGGAGTCATCCCATCCTCTATGGGTGCTTCTGATGCCTACACTATATGAGTTACTCCTCTATGTGTTTGTGGACTGTACACTCCTTACCTTTCCACTACTGATGTACACACCACTTCAATCTCATGTCTTTCACCCCATGGCTTGCCAGTGTGTGAGCCTCCCCACCACTTCATAGTGTGACACTATACTGTGTGAGGATGATCTGTGTACAGGACCAATGTGCCACTCAGGACAGTTTCACAATTAGTTAGCTGTTATTTTCTTCAGATAGTTTGCAGTCATGGTTGCTCATGTGCAGTGCATATGTTTGAGCAGCACAGTCATCTAGTCATGTTGTTTGCATCTGGGTTTCCCTGAGTTGTGCATCTGTGGTTTATGGCTAAGCTGTATGTGTGTTTGCTGAGGTACTGCTCCCCTTCCTGAGTATGATGTTATCTGTGTGCTGTGATGATTTGTGTTGTGGGATTTCAATGTGGGGCACTCAGATATGTGTGCTACTGGTTTGGTTGGTGTGCACACACTGCTTGGTGTGCATGCAGTGCTGTCAGTGTATGTTGCCTTGTACTTGCCTGGTGTGCATCCCCCTGAGGTCCAGCTGAGTTTGCTATGTGATGGATTTGTATGTGCATCTGTTGTTGTTTTTTGTGTGGATGGAGGCAGTGTTTGGCCTGTGTTGGCTCTTTCTACTGACAGGTGCAATGTGTGTGTGATGTTCTATTTGCATGACGTGTGTGAGTAGTTTGTGCATTGTGATACATTATGATGTGTTTTGCATGTGTAGTATGCATTCCTTATGTGAATGTCACATGCAGCAATGTGGAGTCCTGTTCATGAGCTTGTTTTGAGTGCACAATAGTGGTTTGTACTCCTATTTTTGACCTGTCACTTGTCAGGATTGTGCATGTGCATGCTTGTGGTACACTGTGACACCATGTTCACTTGATGACTGGTGTGGTGTCTATGTCTGTGTTAGCTGATTTGTCCCCATTGATCCCAGTTGGTATTCATGATTGGCTTTTGATGATGCAATTCTTGTTTGTGTTTTGGTATGGTGTCTGTGCATTTGTTCAGAGTGACAATGTTGTGTAGTCCTGGTCTGTCTAGGGTCACATTGCCTTGCCACTGTTTGGCTGCACATGGCTGGGCTTGTTGGACTTCTGTGGATGTTGTTTGTGAGATTAGTGTTTGGCTATTGTTTTTGGGTCAGCATTGGTTCAGACATCCCTGAGTGTGAGTCTGACATTTGTAGAAGCACCCCAGGGTGTGTGATTGGTTGTCAGTAAACTCACAGGACCTTATTTGCATATTTATGTGTGTTTCTCACAGGTGTTGAGTGTTGCAGGTGTGAGATGGGTAGATAAGGGGTATGTGTGAAGGTCCTACTTGGGTTTGACAGTCAGGGAGTGTGACAATGAGCCATGTGTGTTGTGCTGGTGGCATACACATGTCAAGTAAGTTGACACAGATGTGTGGCTGATCACTGTACGACTTCTGACACTTCCTATCATTCCTGAGACTATGCATAGCTTGCATTGATATATCCCTGAGTTGTTGCACAGAGGTCACTGTGGTTTAATTTCACTCACTGTGCCTCCCATGTCTGATTTGATGGCCTAAGGGTAGTGTGATATGTTCCTCCTCTTGCATGTGATGTGCACATGCTATGTGGCTTGCTCCATGGTTTTCCAGCACTGTGCACTTCACTTTGGGCTAGCCCATTTATTTTCATACATTGCTGCTGACCTATGGTATGTGTATGTGGCAGAGTGTCAGTGTGGGATCTTTCTGAGGGACTTGACAAGCAGTGTGAACAGTTCAGTGGTTGTTCATATGCATTGTGAGTCTTCATTTCTTAATTAAACTCTGTTTGATTCACATTAGAGGAAGGTAGTTGTGAGGAGGAGGGTTGTCCAGCCCCTGACCTTCTGTGCAGGGTGTTCATATTCACCCCCACCTTCCCAATCAAACTACCTTGCCTTTTGATGTGTGAAGTGTGAGGTCTAGCCACACCTGGGTGATAAATTGTGCAGGGGGGGCGGGCACAGGAGGGGCACACAGCATGTGCCCAAATGGGTGTGAGAAGCGTCCTGTGGGTAAGGTGTAGGTGGAGCCCTGGGAAGCTGCCCAGAATGCCCATGCCTGGTGCCGGCCCTGCCTACTACATTGTGCGCAGGTTTTCCCGCATCTTCACCGCTGCGGTGACGTGACCGGGACATTGCAGTGATTTTGCAGTTGATGTGTGACCCGGATGCGGAGGTGTGGATTTCTAGCAGGCAGGACATGTGTGAGTACACTGGGGGATATGTTCCTGTCCCCACCAGAGTGTCTGATGTGGACAGGAACCGTATTTCAGCACAGGAGTTGTGTGTTGTGGTTGTATGCAGAGTTGTGTATTTACGTATCTGCGGTGTTGATGGTGGCGGCGTCTTATCTGCTGGTAGCGGATGAGGTACACCAGCGGAAGGGCTTGCAGAGCTGGATCCATAGTGGTCAGGACCGCGTGGAGGTGACCGGGATTCTAGTTTCGCTCTCCGCAGTAGTGCTTCTGCAGTCTCCGAGTGGCTGGTTACTCCGCTGCGTTGTGATGCACTGATTGAGGCATCATGATTTGTACGGCGGTCGTAACGTCATTCCGCACGGTGGTCTTTCTCTATTGGCTCCCTCCTCCACCGTTGTGGAAGGAAAACACTGGCGTATCCCGTAACTCCACAGCAGACGGAAAATGGGCTATCTTCATCCATTGTAATAAGGCGGACGCGAGGACCGCCGCTGGAGTGCGGAAAAGGACGTTTTCCGCCAGCACTGCGGATGTTCCAAAGACCGTCATCGTAATCGGGCCCTTAGTATGTCTTCCAAAGGAGATGCCAGTGGCTCTCTGACTACTAGATACAGTGATCTTTCGTTCCAAGAACTGAAAGCACTATGTGCATCCAGAAAGTTGAAGACAGGGAAAAGAGCCAACACTCAATGTCTCCTAGAGGTGTTACTGTTAGATGACGTCAGGAAAACCACTGGGTCAGATGAGCAGGAAAGAGTGGGTGGGCAGGGTACTGAAGATAGGCCAGGAGGGGGACCCATCTTTGACCTAGAATCTAACCGTTACCAGGGAGAGGCTGATGACTCCCACCTGGACAATTCAGACCTCCCAGAGGAGAGCACAGGTGGCTTAGAGGATGCCCCCTTTGATCCTCCTGGGAAGGTGCAGAGTAGACCAAGGAGGTCTAGATCCTCCTCTGCTGACCCCAATGGCTCAGGACAGTCAGTAGGGACCTCCATTTCTAATAGAAGGGGGAACTCTTTGGATAGGGAGCACCAACTCCTTGAGCTTGAGAAAGCTAGGCTTAGGCTCATGCAAGAGCGGTTGGCCCTTGATAGAGAGTCCCTGGAAGTCCAGAGAGCTAGGAAAGAGTTAGGACTAGAGTCCCATGGTGGCAGCAACAGTGTCCCTAAAGTTAAGGAACATTCCTTTTAACATAGGAACTTGAACAAGATTGTCCCTCCCTACCATGTTTGGGATGACATACACAAATGGATAACTGCTTTAGAGAGGGCCGGTAAAGTTTAGAAGGTCCCTCAAGAGCAATGGGCAGCTATCTTGTGGTTCTTCTTTGCTGACAAAGGTAGAGATAAGCTCCTCACTGTTAAAGAAGAGGATGCTGATAATTACTCAGTTTTGAAAAGTCTTCTCATTGATGGGTTTGGCTTAACCACTGAACAATACAGGATTACGTTCAGAGACACCAAGAAAGCACAGTCCCAAGACTGGGTAGACTTTGTGGATAGTGCCATTAAGGCTCTGGAATGTTGGTTGCTTAGCAGCAAAGTGCATGACTACCAAGGATTGTATAATTTGCTTATGAGGGAGCAGATCCTTAATAATTGCCAAAATCAGCTTTTGCATCAATACCTGGTGGACTCATATCTGACTACTCCCCAAGAATTGGGAAAGAAGGCAGATAAATGGGTCAGGACCAGGGTTAAGCAGAAAAAACAGAACAGTGGTGGTGACCAGAAGCAGCAGGATGCTTCTAAAACTCAAGATAAGGGTGAGGACAAGGGCAAAGACAAGAAAGAGTCTTCTCGAGGGCCCCAAAAACCTGCATCTGGAGGGAGTCACAATCCAACAAGAAAGGCAAAAAGAAACCTTGGTGTTACTCTGTAAACAGAAGACTCATTAGACAAGGGATGCTGATTGTCCAAAGGCCAAGGAAACTACTACTACCACTGCCCCTAAGGAAACTGCACCCCCTAGCTCCAGTACAAGTGGTAGTTCAGCAACCAAGGGATTAGTAAGGTTAACCTTGGGTTCTGAGGTGGGTTCTCACCTAGTCAGAATTCCAGTTCAGGCTGTTTTAGTCTGTGATAGTGGCATAGATCTTGCCACCTTACTTGTCAGTTCCAGTAACCTCGGCAAGTACAGGCAACAGCTTTTGATATATGGAAAAGAGGCCATGGCCCACAGGGACACAGGGGCCAGTGTCACAATGGTGACAGAGAAACGTGTGTCTCCTGACCAAATCATACTTGGACAAATGTATCAAGTGACCAGTACCAACAATGTCAGGACTGACCATTCCTTGGCAGTTGTTAATTTCAGCTGGGGAGGGGTAACTGGAACTAAAAAGGTCGTGGTATCTTCAGACCTCCCTGTAGATTGCTGATTGGGCAATGATTTGGAAACTTCAGCCTGGGCTAAGGTAGAGTTCAGGACTCATGCCGAAATGTTGGGCATCTCTACAAGCGTGTTTGCTGTGACCTGGTCACAAGCCAAACAGCTTTCCACTGAACAGGCCATGGATCCTGAAACAATGGACCAGGTGCCTTCCAAGAGAAGGAGCAGACTGGGCAGGGTTGGGCCTACCCCCCAGACTCAGAGTGAGGATCAGTCTCTCGAGGGAGATGATCTTGGGCTCTGTAAAGGAACTGCCCCAGATGAACTTGAACCTGATCAGGTTGAGTTCTTGGGGGCAGGGGGCCCTTCCAGAGCAGATCTGAGTTTGGAGCAGCAAACCTGCCCCTCTCTTGAACCCCTCAGACAGCAGGCTGCTGCTGAGGCTGCTGGGAATGTCAGTGGATCCCATAGGATCTACTGGGTTGAAGGACTTCTATACTCAGAGGGTATAAACCCCAAGCCTGGTGCCACCAGGAGTTTGGTTATACCCTCGCAGTTTAGAGGCTTCCTACTCACCCTGGCACATGACATTCCCCTGGCAGGACAGTTAGGGCAAAGTAAGACCTGGGACAGGCTTGTCCCTCACTTTCACTGGCCCCACATGTCTGAGGACAGAAAGGAGTTTTGTCACTCCTGTTCCACCTGCCAAGCCAGTGGCAAATCAGGTGGCCCCACAAAGGTCACCTTGATTCCACTTCCACTGGTTGGGGTTCCCTTTGAAAGGGTTGGAATTGATATCATTTGTCCCATGAACCCTCCAACTGCATCTGGGCACAGTTGCATACTAGTGGTGGTGGACCATGCCACTGGGTACCCAGAAGCAACTCCCCTTAGGACCACTACAGCTCCTCTAGTGGCAAGGGCCCTCTTAGGGATTTTTTCCAGAGTGGGCTTCCCTAAGGAGGTCTTAACTGAGAGAGGTACATACTTCATGTCAAGTTATATTACTGCAATGTGGAAAGAGTGTGGAGTGAATTACAAATTCACCACACCCTACCATCCTCAATGCAATGGTTAGTTGAATGATTCAACAAAACTCTAAAGGGTATGATCATGGTCCTCCCAGAAAAGCTTAGGCGAAAATGGGATGTCCATCTACCCTGCCTTCTCTTTGCCTACAGACTGGTCCCTCAGAAGGGGGTTGGCTACAGCCCTTTTGAACTTCTGTTTGGGCATCCAGTTAGGGGTCCCTTGTGTCTGGTGAAAGAGGGATGGGAGTTACCTCTCAAACCTCCCAAACAGGACATAGTGGACTATGTACTTGGTCTGCGCTCCTGCATGGCTGAGTACATGAAGAAGGCCAGTAAAATCTGGAGGCTAGCCAAGAACTCCAAAAAACTTGGCATGACCAAAAGGCTGTCCTGACTGTTTACCAGCCAGGCCAGAAGGTGTGGGTGTTGGAGCCTGTGGCCCCAGCAGCTCTCCAGGACAAATGGAGTGGACCCCACACCATACTAGAACAAAAGGGTGAGGTGACCTAATTGGTAGACCTTGGCACTCCCAGAAGTCCCAATAAGGTACTTCATGTGAACAGGCTAACACCTTTTGTTGTCAGGGCTGACATGGGCTTACTCATGGCGACTGATGAGGGACAGGGGGACGAGAGTAACCCTCTCCCTGATCTCCTCTCTCAGAACCCTGCTGATGGATCAGTTGATGGAGTGGCCTTGGCAGGCAGCCTCACTGATCAACAGCAGATTGATTGCAGGAAGGTCCTCAATCAATACAGGCATATGTTTTTTCTGACTCCCAGTCAAACCACCTGGTGTACCCATGAAGTGGGCACTGGTGACAGTCTTCCTGACAAAAATAAGATCAACAGGCAGCCTGACCATGTCAGAGATTGCATCAGGACAGAGGTCCAAAAGATGCTGGAGTTGGGAGTGATTGATCCCTCAGATAGCCCTTGGGCTGGCCCAATAGTCCTTGTACCTAAACCTCACACCAAGGGTGGAAAAAGAGAGATGAGGTTTTGTGTGGACTACAGGGGACTCAAAGCAGTCACTAGGACTGACGCTCACCCAATTCCTAGGGCAGATGAGCTTATTGACACTTTGGCATCAGCCAAATTCTTAAGTATATTTGACCTTACTGCTGGCTATTGGCAAATCAGACTAGCTGAGGATTCCAAACCAAAAACAGCATTTTCAACCCCAAGTGGGCATTACCAATTTATTTTGATGCCCTTTGGTTTGAAGAATGCACCTGCCACATTCCAAAGGTTGGTGAATAAAGGTCTCACAGGCCTGGAAGCCTATAGTGCAGCATATCTACATGATATAGCTGTCTTTAGCTACACCTGAGAGGATCACATGGTCCTCCTGAAGAATGTTTTGGAGTATCTGCAGAAAGCAGGCCTCACTATCAAGGCTACTAAGTGTCAGATAGGGCAGAGTAAGGTTGTCTACCTGGGCCAGCTGGTAGTTGGAGGCCAGGTTCAACCACTTCAGAGCAAAATCCTGACCATAATGGAATGGGTTGCTCCAACTACCCAGACTCAGGTCAGAGCTTTCTTGGGCCTGACTGGGTATTATAGAAGATTTGTCAAAGGATATGGGTCCATAGTGACTCATTTGAATGATCTTACATCAAAGAAAATGACCAAGAAAGTTCAGTGGACAGTTAGCTGTCAGAAGGCATTTGATAACCTTAAGCTGGCCATGTGCACTGCTCCCATTCTGCAAAGTACTGACTACTCTAAAACAGTCATTGTCAAAGCAGATGTATCTGAGTTAGGGGTAGGGGCTGTGTTGTCACAACTTACTGCAGAGGTCCAGGATCAACCAGTAGCTTTTATCAGCAGAAGGTTGACCCCCAGAGAGAAATGTTGATCAGCTATAGAGAGGGAGGCCTTTGCTGTGGCCTGGGCCCTAAAGAAGTTGAGGCCATACCTGTTTGGCACTCACTTCATTGTTCAGACAGACCATAAGCCCCTCTTATAATAATAATAATAATAATAAGACATTTGTAGAGTGCCTGGCTACACCACCTGGTGTGTCCCCGCACTAGGAAGCAGTTTCAGCTGGAGCAGAAGGAGAACCTGACTATATCTGATAAAGCCAGATTTTCAGACCTCTTCGAAAGGTGGATTCCGATTTCTCTACTTGCAGCAGAGGTGGGAGTGTGTTGTATTCCGCTTTAGGTGTCCGTATATAGGTTTTCCTGAAACATGTCCTTATATAGGCACAATTCGCATTGCCCTTATATAGGCATAGAATCCCAGTCCTTATTTAGGCATTAGCCGTGCACTCCAAATACAGGCATGGTCACCGAAATCCGTCCACCCTAACGTCACAACGAGTTCTTAGAAACCAGACCCTTAAGCTTTTGGGAGTTCCCCTAGCACAGGATTATTGATTTCTCCAAGAACTCATCTATTATACATGAACCGCTATACCTTAAGGGTTCATTCCTGACGTCTTCCTCTGTCCGACTTCACGTCAATGCTAACATTCCAAGGCACCTACCAGGTATAAATATACCTTCCCTTGCCCAAGCAAGTTAGAGGAGACCTCGACTTCAGAGGAGCCCATATCCCGGCCAGACGCACTGAGAAGACGCTGTCATTCCTGCTCGCAGAAGAATCCAGCTTCCAGTGTTCTGACTCCCTTCGCGGGGTGTTAGAGTTTGAGATCCGACAGGAGATTCCCACCTCTCTCATTCTCAAGGTATGGAGCTGACTAGAACCTAGAGGGACTCTTGGCATACTAGACTTAACATACTCTTAGTATACCATACTAGAGAATACTTCACCTACTTCTTACCTTTCCCTACACCTAGACTAGGTTAGGTACATTGGGGTAGAACTAGCTTAGAGAAGCATCGTATGAGTACTCGCATTTTTAGCTCATGTTATTTATGTACGTGAATATATGCTAAAAGGACCTATCCTCCACACTTGATAAGGTTAACTCACACCCGCCTCAACTGGACGGAACTCGCATCAGCAACCTGTTATACGCTGACGACCTTGTGTTACTGAGTCACACAAAGGTAGGCCTGCAGAGGCTACACGACGAACTCCTTCCCTACACACTTGACAATGCTCTCGAACTGAATCTGTCAAAAACAAAAATAATTCATTTCAGCAAACATAAGCAGCGGAAAAGTAGGTGGTTTTTCAACAATAAAAGCATCGACACAGTGCCACACTATAAATACTTGGGAATCTTCCTTGACTCCAGAGGTTCCTTCACTAAACAAAAAGATGCCGTCAAGGCTAAAGCACTGTTGCTTGAGGTCGCGTCGGCAAAACTCTCAAAACATCTACTAGGGCCAAGCCTAACTCCACTGCTCAAGGTGATGAAGGCCAAGATCACCAACTCCTTATCGTACGGATACGAGATTATGATGGGCACAACAAACATCCTATTAAACAAATCAACCACCAGAATCTTTAAACGAGCATGGCGCCTGCCGAGGTCTTCATCCCCAGCACAAGTCAGATTAGAACTTGGCCTGCTAGATCATAACGGCGTCGAGGCAGGCGCGTTTATTAAGTTCTGCAACAGAATGCGCAACTTCCGGGATGGCAGTCTTGAGGCCAAACTTTGGAATGAAATATCGACCAGCAGATCTAGCCAAAAATATCGGCACCACTTGGCCCACTCCCTACAGCTACTCGGAGTCACAGAATATTGGGGAATAAACCCATCACAACAGGCATTGAAGACCATAATCAAGCGAAGTGTACGGCTCTGGTCTTTTCACTCCGACAGGGTAAAACTATCCAGAAGGAAACACGCCTGGGCTGTTGTCTCCGATTACAAACCGGGGGTCGAGTCATCCTACCTATCAAGCACATACTCACTCTTTTGGAAGGTTAAGTTCATGGCCCTAAGGCTGGGCGAGTGGCCTTTTTTAAAGCATCTGCCACAATGGCGGCGCCTCAGTCTCAATATCGAATGCAGGGAATGTGGCTACCACTCCGAAAGCATGGATCACATAGCCTGCACATGCCCAGCCCTGCTTAACGACAGAAGGACTTTATTGCAAGAGAAGTGGAACAAACTAGGTGCCCGCACATGTCTTCAGGCCATAATAGCGGTTATGAACCCAGAAAATATAAAGCTGAACATTCGGTTCACCAAATTTGTCATAAGGGCCGGTAAAACGCTGGGGAAAGAGAAGGCAGCAAATCCTCCGCTCTTTGTAATAAAAAAATGTTTTAGGTGGCCGTCTGCCCCTTCAGCTTGGCCTACCCGAACATTGTCTTCAGCTTTTTAATACCAACTGTCACATTTATTTGTCCCTTATTTTTAGACTTTCTTAAAAACTTCCCCGTGACTGTTATGTTATCCAAAGACCTTGAACTACATAGGCAAACAAATATTCTGACAACTTTTAATTTTAACCCATTTTTATCGCAAGATTACTGCACTGTTTTTGCACTAACCTGGGTCCTTTTTTTCTTTCTTTTCAATTTTTGTATATGTACACATGAGCTACATCATTTTAACATTTTGTTATGGTTTTTAGTAATCAAACAATAATTTTAAAATTGAATTATTTGTGTGCTATGTTTTTTTCATGCTCCTGTACTGACACACAGTGGTACCTAACACAGTGTCACTGAAACTTCCTCTTCTTGTCTCCCATGCCTGCAGCTTAAGGTCCACCAGCGTAAGGCCATATGGAGGGCCATTGCACGCAAGGTGCGGGCTCTGGGTATCTCCAACCGACGGCACACACAGTGTCACAAGAGGTGGGATGACATCTGCTGGCTGAGCAAAAACGTGGCAGAAATGACGTTGGGGGTGCTCCCTCGGAGTGGCAGGTTGGCACGCAGGACCATGACACCACTAATGGACCGCATCTTGGCAGTGACACAGACAGAGCTGGATGCATGCTTCAGGGCCCATCAGCAGCAAGTTGGGGGTGAGTATTCTTTGAAGTGTGAGTTGGGGTGTGAGTGACTGCATGGATCCCAACCCTGAGCCCGTGCGGAGCTCTGTGATGTCTCTAGTGTGATTCAAAGGCTACTAAGTGGCCTCAATGTTGAGTGCAGTTGTTACGCATTGCTACATGTGGTTTCTCATGTGTTTCATACAATGACCCTTGACATTGAGAGATGAGATGTGGCCTTGTGACATATGCTGCAGTATGAGTGTCACAGACATCACCTGGCAGTGAGCTGCAGTGAGCATCATGTTAGTGTGCATATATAGATGTGTGCTGTGTACAACTTAAAATTTGTGACAACTACACAGCTGACACCAATGCGCAACTGTAGTTGTGCTTCAAAGCACAACATGGTGGATAGCAGGAGCTTGTGGCCATTGCAAAAGGACATTTGGGAGTCTGTATCTGTGGTGTGCCCTTGAAGTTACTCCATATGTGACAGAGACAACATGTTTAGATGTATACCTATCTCACCTACAGGCATGTAGATATGCTTACAGAGAATAGTATGTTAGGTTACAAGGAGGCACAGGCCAGCTATTTGGCTGTATCAAAGTCACATGGGGCATTAATATCAACTATGCATGTTTCCATGCATCTTCAGATGATTGCATGAAGGTTGCACATGCTGACTGCACATGGAGGAGGGCAACATGGGAGTATCATTTTCAAGTGTTGCGCGTTGCTTGCATATGATGTTTGTGAGTATGGCTCTATACTGAACCTATGTCTCTGTCTCTTGCAGCATCTACCGAGGGCGCGGAAGGACAGGGGACCGACACCAGTAGTGAAGCTTCTGGCACAACTGCTACATATGAGCTCACTGAAGGGACCAGCGCATCAGAGGGGGACAGGAGTGCCCTGGAAGAATCACTCCCGGAAACACCAACCTCAACATCATCAGACTCCAGTGGTGACTCCTCGATGTTGGCGGGCACAGGAAGGTCAGAATCTGCCTCTTCTTCCACCACACATCGTCCAGTGCCAACCCTCCCAGTTGCAACCACAAGTGCTGTCTGTGCTTGCAGCCCTAGGAAGGGTAGATTCTCCTTCCCCCCAGGCACCGCTGCCCCTGCCCCTGTCTCCCCTGCTGCCCTCAGTGTGGATGCGGTGGACCTTTTGCGCCAGCTGTGTGTGGGTCAGACTGCTCTCCTGAATGCCTTACAGGATCATGACAAGAAGTTGGCACACATAGTTGTCTTCATGAAGGGGATTCATTCTGACGTGGGTGGCCAGCACCGAACTGTCCTTTCTTTGGCCTCCACAGTGACGGCAGCCATTCAGCAGTCACAGGCTCCCAGTCCAGCTCCTGTCCCTTCATCACCCAACCTGCCAGTGGCACCACCTGACGAGAGTGCCCACATGCCACAGCCCTCAGGCACCAAGTCCTCCACACGCAGCACACAATAGCAGCACTCCAAGCGAACCAGACCACAGACACCATCCCCACAACACAAAATAGGCACACAGGAGCGCAAAAGCCCATCACCTGACTCTCATGGGCATCAGGCCAAGAAGCAGGCATCAACATCACATTCATAGAAATCACACCCATCAAGGGCACTCCCATCCCCACACCTGCTCCCAAAGACAAACAGACAGTTGCCCTGTCTGCTGTGAACCTGGTGCCTGCAACGACTGAGCACAAACACTTCTCTAAGGCAGATTCACCCACAACGTCAACTCCCACCCACACCCCTGTGAAGCTGGACCAGGAGAGAAAAGTGGGGGGTTTACTTGGACAACAGGGGATGCAGGGGAAAAGGCAAGGCCACCCCAAGCGTACCACCAGATCCAGCAAATCCCCACAGGAAGAGCCACCTGCACCTGATACACCTTTGGTGGAGAGTGAGGCTGTTGTGCCCACCTCACTTCCCACTCCGGCTAAGACACTTATGGGCTACCGAATCCCCAAAAGTTGAGACCCAGTCCTCAACATTCACCCTCACACACTGTGTCTCATGGCAGCATGTCTCCACCTCCCCGTGCCACCACACCACCCGGTCCAAGCAGCCCTCAGGCTCCCACAGCCACTGATGCCTCTACCTCAGCCGGTCCTCTCTCTCCCAGGTCCAGTCCTCCAACTGGCCCCGACAATCAGCCACCTCCCAGTTCAACTGAAAGCAAAAGTTGAGGCACAGTCCCCCTCCCCACACCATTTCTCCCACAGCGGTGCCTGGACTGCCCATTTGTATCCCCTGAGCTGGGGTGATTCCCATGGCAGTGGACGGTGTTACCCATTCCCTGTGCAGTTTCTCATGCACACATGTGCATACTTTGAATTTGTACTGGCCAATGGCCTTGCTGTTTGTTTCTTTGGATGCCCATTCCCTGTGCAGTTTCTCATGCACACATGTGCGGGCTGGAACTATGGACTGGCCAATGGCCTTGCTGTCTGTTACTTTGGATGCCCATTCCCTGTGCAGTTTCTCATGCACACATGTGTGGACTGGAACTATGGACTGGCCAATGGCCTTGCTGTCTGTTACATTGGATGCCCATTCCCTGTGCAGTTTCTCATGCACACATGTGCGGACTGGAACTAAGGACTGGCCAATGGCCTTGCTGTCTGTTACTTTGGATGCCCATTCCCTGTGCAGTTTCTCATGCACATATGTGCAGACTGGAACTATGGACTGGCCAATGGCATTGCTGTCTGTGACTTTGGCTGCCCATTCCCTGTGCAGTTTCTCATGCACACATGTGCATACTTTGAATTTGTACTGGCCAATGGCCTTGCTGTCTGTTACTTTGGATGCCCATTCCCTGTGCAGTTTCTCATGCACACATGTGCATACTTTGAATTTGTACTGGCCAATGGCCTTGCTGTTTGTTACTTTGGATGCCCATTCCCTGTGCAGTTTCTCATGCACACATGTGCATACTTTGAATTTGTAATGGCCAATGGCCTTGCTGTTTTGTACTTTTGATGCCTATCTGGGTATTATGTAATAAAGGCTGTTACTCCTGTTGTCTGCTTTGTCAATGTCCTTGCTAAATAAAGGTTTTTATGTATGGGTATCGGTTCATGTGACACATGCTCTGTATGCCACTTTAACATTGCCAATTTCTTGTTTTACTTTTTCTGAGCTTTCCAGAGGTAACAATCACTTTTGTGCTTCTTGAGTCTGAGGCTTGAGGGTGCAACGATGGTTGTTTGTGATGATCTACTCTTCTCCTAATCATTCTGTGCTCAGGTTTGCTAACGTGTACACATGTCATGTTAGTATGCAATACCACAACAGAGGTGAATGCTATCCACATGATTACTTGTGGGGTGGCCAGGTTCCGGCATTTCTGTATGCTCTTTCTTGATGTGTGCACAGCAGTGTTGGTGTGTAGTCATCTTGTGTGGGCCTGTCTTCATTCTCCATGGGTACATTAGGATGTGTGCACTTGAGTAGCCGTACAGTGTGATTGGCCTGTCATTGTCAATAGTGTTGAGGTGTATGTGCCCCTGCACTTGCCAACTACACATATGTATGATCCAGGTAATGAGTGCATGTGTTTTTACATTGTCAGACATGTGCTTCAGATTGTGTGCACATGTACCAGTTGTAGGTTGTGCACTGTACAGTGTGTGGGTGTGTACTTGCACCCCTTGGGGGACACCTACTTGTTGTCGCTGTCAGTTGTGAGTATGCAGAGTGTGTGACTGCAGAGTCTGTGTTGTGTTTAGTTGATCAGCCATGTGTGTTGTTTAAGTTTGTGCTCAATGTGCTGACCTGCTCAGCCACACTGACATTATTTGTGAGTTTTCTCATGCATTGCTGTCACTTGACACATTTTTGGCTCCAGTATGGTATGTGGTATGAGGAGTCATACTATCCTCTATGGGTGCTTCTGATGCCTACACATTGTGAGTTACTCCTCTATGTGTTTGTGGACTGTACACTCCTTACCTGTCCACTACTGATGTACACACCACTTCAATCTCATGTCTTCTACCCCATGGCTTGCCAGTGTGTGAGCCTCCCCACCACTTCATAGTGTGACACTATACTGTGTGAGGATGATCTGTGTACAGGACCAATGTGCCACTCAGGACAGTTTCACAATTAGTTATCTGTTATTTTCTTCAGATAGCTTTCAGTCATGGTTGCTCATGTGCAGTGCATATGTTTGATCAGCACAGTCCTCTAGTCATGTTGTTTGCATCTGGGTTTCCCTGAGTTGTGCATCTGTGGGTGATGGCTAAGCTGTATGTGTGTTTGCTGAGGTACTGCTCCCCTTCCTGAGTGTGATGTTATCTGTGTGCTGTGATGATTTGTATTGTGGGATTTCATGGTGGGGCACTCAGATATGTGTGCTACTGGTTTGGTTGGTGTGCACACACTGCTTGGTGTGCATGCAGTGCTGTCAGTGTATGTTGCCTTGTACTTGCCTGGTGTGCACCCCCTGAGGTCCAGCTGAATTTGCTATGTGATGGATTTGCAAGTGCATCTGTTGTTTTTTTTTTGTGGATGGCTGCAGTGTTTGGCCTGTGTTGGCTCTTTCTACTGACAGGTGCAATGTGTGTGTGATGTTCTATTTGCATGACATTGTGTGTGAGTAGTTTGTGCATTGTGATACATTATGATGTGTTTTGGATGTGTAGTATGCATTTCTTGTGTGAATGTCACATGCAGCAATGTGGAGTCTTGTTCATGAGCTTGTTTTGAGTGCACAATAGTGGTTTGTCCTCCTATTTTTGGCCTGTCACATGTCAGGATTGTGCATGTGCATGCTTGTGGTAAACTGTGACACCATGTTCTCTTGATGACTGGTGTGGTGTCTATGTCTGTGTTAGCTGATTTGTCCCCATTGATCCCAGTTGGTGTTCATGATTGGCTTTTGATGATGCAATTCTTGTTTGTGTTGTGGTATGGTGTCTGTGCATTTGTTCAGAGTGACAATGTTGTGTAGTCCTGGTCTGTCTAGGGTCACATTGCCTTGCCACTGTTTGGCTGCACATGGCTGGGCTTGTTGGACTTCTGTGGATGTTGTTTGTGAGATTAGTGTTTGGCTATTGTTTTTGGGTCAGCATTGGTTCAGACATCCCTGAGTGTGAGTCTGACATTTGTAGAAGCACCCCAGGGTGTGTGATTGGTTGTCAGTAAACTCACAGGACCTTATTTGCATATTTATGTGTGTTTCTCACAGGTGTTGAGTGTTGCAGGTGTGAGATGGGTAGATGAGGGGTATGTGTGAAGGTCCTACTTGGGTTTGACAGTCAGGGAGTGTGACAATGAGCCATGTGTGTTGTGCTGGTGGCATACACATGTCAAGTAAGTTGACACAGATGTGTGGCTGATCACTGTACGACTTCTGACACTTCCTATCATTCCTGAGACTATGCATAGCTTGCATTGATGTATCCCTGAGTTGTTGCACAGAGGTCACTGTGGTTTAATTTCACTCACTGTGCCTCCCATGTCTGATTTGATGGCCTAAGGGTAGTGTGATATGTTCCTCCTCTTGCATGTGATGTGCACATGCTATGTGGCTTGCTCCATGGTTTTCCAGCACTGTGCACTTCACTTTGGACTAGCCCATTTATTTTCATACATTGCTGCTGACCTAAGGTATGTGTATGTGGCAGAGTGTCAGTGTGGGATCTTTCTGAGGGACTTGACAAGCAGTGTGAACAATTCAGTGGTTGTTCATATGCAGTGTGAGTCTTCATTTCTTAATTAAACTCTGTTTGATTCACATTAGAGGAAGGTAGGTGTGAGGGGGAGGGTTGTCCAGCCCCTGACCTTCTGTGCAGGGTGTTCATCTTCACCCCCACCTTCCCAATCAATTTACCTTGCCTTTTGATGTGTGAGGTGCGAGGTCTAGCCACACCTGGGTGATAAATTGTGCAGGGGGGGCGGGCACAGGAGGGGCACACAGCATGTGCCCAAATGGGTGTGAGAAGCGTCCTGTGGGTAAGGTGTAGGTGGAGCCCTGGGAAGCTGCCCAGAATGCCCATGCCTGGCACCGGCCCTGCCTACTACATTGTGCGCAGGTTTTCCCGCATCTTCACCGCTGTGGTGACGTGACCGGGACATTGCAGTGATTTCGCAGTTGATGGGTGACCCGGATGCGGAGGTGTGGATTTCTAGCAGGCAGGACATGTGTGAGTACACTGGGGGATATGTTCATGTCCCCACCAGAGTGTCTGATGTGGACAGGAACTGTATTTCAGCACAGGAGTTGTGTGTTGTGATTGTATGCAGAGTTGTGTATTTACGTACCTGCGGTGTTGATGGCGGCGGCGTCTTATCTGCTGGTAGCGGATGAGGTACAGCAGCGGAAGAGCATGCAGAGCTGGTTCCATAGCGGTCAGGACTGCGTGGAGGTGACCGGGATTCTAGTTTCGCTGTCCGCAGTAGTGCTTCTGCAGTCTCCGAGTGGCTGGTTACTCCGCTGCGTTGTGATGCACTGATTGAGGCATCATGATTTGTACGGCGGTCGTAACATCATTCCGCACGGTGGTCTTTCTCTATTGGCTCCCTCCTCCACCGTTGCGGAAGGAAAACACTGGCGGATCCCGTAACTCCACAGCAGACGGAAAATGGGCTATCTTCATCCATTGTAATACGGCGGACGCGAGGACCGCCGCTGGAGTGCGGAAAAGGACGTTTTCCGCCACCGCCAGCACTGCGGATGTTCCAAAGACCGTCATCGTAATCGGGCCCTTAGTATATCTTCCAAAGGAGATGCCAGTGGCTCTCTGACTACTAGATACAGTGATCTTTCGTTCCAAGAACTGAAAGCACTATGTGCATCCAGAAAGTTGAAGACAGGGAAAGGAGCCAACACTCAATGTCTCCTAGAGGTGTTACTGTTAGATGATGTCAGGAAAACCACTGGGTCAGATGAGCAGGAAAGAGTGGGTGGGCAGGGTACTGAAGATAGGCCAGGAGGGGGACCCATCTTTGACCTAGAATCTAACCGTTACCAGGGAGAGGCTGATGACTCCCACCTGGACAATTCAGACCTCCCAGAGGAGAGCACAGGTGGCTTAGAGGATGCCCCCTTTGATCCTCCTGGGAAGGTGCAGAGTAGACCAAGGAGGTCTAGATCCTCCTCTGCAGACTCCAATGGCTCAGGACAGTCAGTAGGGACCTCCATTTCTAATAGAAGGGGGAACTCTTTGGATAGGGAGCACCAACTCCTTGAGCTTGAGAAAGCTAGGCTTAGGCTCATGCAAGAGCAGTTGGCCCTTGATAGAGAGTCCCTGGAAGTCCAGAGAGCTAGGAAAGAGTTAGGACTAGAGTCCCATGGTGGCAGCAACAGTGTCCCTAAAGTTAAGGAACATTCCTTTTAACATAGGAACTTGAACAAGATTGTCCCTCCCTACCATGTTGGGGATGACATACACAAATGGATAACTGCTTTAGAGAGGGCCGGTAAAGTTTAGAAGGTCCCTCAAGAGCAATGGGCAGCTATCTTGTGGTTCTTCTTTGCTGACAAAGGTAGAGATAAGCTCCTCACTGTTAAAGAAGAGGATGCTGATAATTACTCAGTTTTGAAAAATCTTCTCATTGATGGGTTTGGCTTAACCACTGAATAATACAGGATTACGTTCAGAGACACCAAGAAAGCAAAGTCCCAAGACTGGGTAGACTTTGTGGATAGTGCCATTAAGGTTCTGGAATGTTGGTTGCTTAGCAGCAAAGTGCATGACTACCAAGGATTGTATAATTTGATTATGAGGGAGCAGATCCTTAATAATTGCCAAAATCAGCTTTTGCATCAATACCTGGTGGACTCAGATCTGACTACTCCCCAAGAATTGGGAAAGAAGGCAGATAAATGGGTCAGGACCAGGGTTAAGCAGAAAAACAGAACAGTGGTGGTGACCAGAAGCAGCAGGATGCTTCTAAAACTCAAGATAAGGGTGAGGACAAGGGCAAAGACAAGAAAGAGTCTTCTCGAGGGCCCCAAAAACCTGCATCTGGAGGGAGTCACAATCCAACAAGAAAGGCAAAAAGAAACCTTGGTGTTACTCTGTAAACAGAAGACTCATTAGACAAGGGATGCTGATTGTCCAAAGGCCAAGGAAACTACTACTACCACTGCCCCTAAGGCAACTGCACCCCCTAGCTCCAGTACAAGTGGTAGTTCAGCAACCAAGGGATTAGTAAGGTTAACCTTGGGTTCTGAGGTGGGTTCTCACCTAGTCAGAATTCCAGTTCAGGCTGTTTTAGTCTGTGATGGTGGCATAGATCTTGCCACCTTACTTGTCAGTTCCAGTGACCTCGGCAAGTACAGGCAACAGCCTTTGATCAATGGAAAAGAGGCCATGGCCCACAGGCACACAGGGGCCAGTGTCACAACGGTGACAGAGAAACGTGTGTCTCCTGACCAAATCATACTTGGACAAATGTATCAAGTGACCAGTACCAACAATGTCAGGACTGACCATTCCTTGGCAGTTGTTAATTTCAGCTGGGGAGGGGTAACTGGAACTAAAAAGGTTGTGGTATCTTCAGACCTACCTATAGATTGCTGATTGGGCAATGATTTGGAAACTTCAGCCTGGGCTAAGGTAGAGTTCAGGACTCATGCCAAAATGTTGGGCATCTCTACAAGCGTGTTTGCTGTGACCTGGTCACAAGCCAAACAGCTTTCCACTGAACAGGCCCTGGATCCTGAAACAATGGACCAGGTGCCTTCCAAGAGAAGGAGCAGACTGGGCAGGGTTGGGCCTACCCCCCAGACTCAGAGTGAGGATCAGTCTCTCGAGGGAGATGATCTTGGGCTCTGTAAAGGAACTGCCCCAGATGAACTTGAACCTGATCAGGTTGAGTTCTTGGGGGCAGGGGGCCTTTCCAGAGCAGATCTGAGTTTGGAGCAGTAAACCTGCCCCTCTCTTGAACCCCTCAGACAGCAGGCTGCTGCTGAGGCTGCTGGGAATGTCAGTGGATCCCATAGGATCTATTGGGTTGAAGGACTTCTATACTCAGAGGGTATAAACCCCAAGCCTGGTGCCACCAGGAGTTTGGTTATACCCTCGCAGTTTAGAGGCTTCCTACTCACCCTGGCACATGACATTCCCCTGGCAGGACAGTTAGGGCAAAGTAAGACCTGGGACAGGCTTGTCCCTCACTTTCACTGGCCCCACATTTCTGAGGACAGAAAGGAGTTTTGTCACTCCTGTTCCACCTGCCAAGCCAGTGGCAAATCAGGTGGCCCCACAAAGGTCACCTTGATTCCACTTCCACTGGTTGGGGTTCCCTTTGAAAGGGTTGGAATTGATATCATTTGTCCCATGAACCCTCCAACTGCATCTGGGCACAGTTGCATACTAGTGGTGGTGGACCATGCCACTAGGTACCCAGAAGCAACTCCCCTTAGGACCACTACAGCTCCTCTAGTGGCAAGGGCCCTCTTAGGGATTTTTTCCAGAGTGGGCTTCCTAAGGAGGTCTTAACTGAGAGAGGTACATACTTCATGTCAAGTTATATTACTGCAATGTGGAAAGAGTGTGGAGTGAATTACAAATTCACCACACCCTACCATCCTCAATGCAATGGTTAGTTGAATGATTCAACAAAACTCTAAAGGGTATGATCATGGTCCTCCCAGAAAAGCTTAGGCGAAAATGGGATGTCCATCTACCCTGCCTTCTCTTTGCCTACAGACTGGTCCCTCAGAAGGGGGTTGGCTACAGCCCTTTTGAACTTCTGTTTGGGCATCCAGTTAGGGGTCCCTTGTGTCTGGTGAAAGAGGGATGGGAGTTACCTCTCAAACCTCCCAAACAGGACATAGTGGACTATGGGCCATATGTATCAAAGTTTGTGTTTGCGATTCTCAAATAGCGAATTTTTGAGAATCGCTATTTGAGAATCGCAAACAAGATGTATGTAGGATTCGCAAGAAAATTTGCGAATCCTACATATTCCTTAATTGCGATTCGCAAATTGCGAATCGCAGTTAAGGAAACCCTCCCCATTCATTCCTATGGGCCTAGAGGCCCATAGGAATGAATGGGAGGACATTCTCAATTTGCGATTAGCAATTAGAGAATCGCAAATTGAGAATGCAATTTCAAGGTTGCAAGGGTGTCCAAAGGACACCCTGTTGCACCCCTGAAATGAGCATGGGTGCACATGTGGCGCACATACATGCCCTAAGGGCATGTATGTGCGCCACATGCCACTTTGAAAAATGCAAAAAATGCATTTCTCAAAGAAATCGCAAGTTACCACCAACCTGTAGTTGGTGGTAATTTGCGATTCCTTAAGCCATAATCGCACAACTTAGGTGCTTCATACATTTCATTTAAGGAATCGCAATTTGCTATTCCTTAAATGCATTCGCAAAATAGAGAATCGCAATTTTTGCGATTCTCTATTTTGTAAATGCCTTTGGGATGATACATCCCAAAGGCTTATTCCAATCGCAAACGGGACGATTCTGAGAATCGGCCCGATTGCGAACGGGAAATGGGCTTGATACATATGGCCCTATGTACTTGGTCTGCGCTCCTGCATGGCTGAGTACATGAAGAAGGCCTGTAAAATCTGGAGGCTAGCCAAGAACTCCAAAAAGCTTGACATGACCAAAAGGCTGTCCTGACTGTTTACCAGCCAGGCCAGAAGGTGTGGGTGTTGGAGCCTGTGGCCCCAGCAGCTCTCCAGGACAAATGGAGTGGACCCCACACCATACTAGAACAAAAGGGTGAGGTGACCTAATTGGTAGACCTTGGCACTCCCAGAAGTCCCAATAAGGTACTTCATGTGAACAGGCTAAAACCTTTTGTTGTCAGGGCTGACATGGGCTTACTCATGGTGACTGATGAGGGACAGGGGGACGAGAGTAACCCTCTCCCTGATCTCCTCTCTCAGAACCCTGCTGATGGATCAGTTGATGGAGTGGCCTTGGCAGGCAGCCTCACTGATCAACAGCAGATTGATTGCAGGAAGGTCCTCAATCAATACAGGCATATGTTTTTTCTGACTCCCAGTCAAACCACCTGGTGTACCCATGAAGTCTCTGACCATATCAGAGATTGCATCAGGACAGAGGTCCAAAAGATGCTGGAGTTGGGAGTGATTGATCCCTCAGATAGCCCGTGGGCTGGCCCAGTAGTCCTTGTACCTAAACCTCACACCAAGGGTGGAAAAAGAGAGATGAGGTTTTGTGTGGACTACAGGGGACTCAATGCAGTCACTAGGACTGACGCTCACCCAATTCCTAGGGCAGATGAGCTTATTGACACTTTGGCCTCAGCCAAATTCGTAAGCACATTTGACCTTACTGCTGGCTATTGGCAAATCAGACTAGCTGAGGATTCCAAACCAAAAACAGCATTTTCAACCCCAAGTGGGCATTACCAATGTATTTTGATGCCCTTTGGTTTGAAGAATGCACCTGCCACATTCCAAAGGTTGGTGAATAAAGGTCTCACAGGCCTGGAAGCCTATAGTGCAGCATATCTAGATGATATAGCTGTCTTTAGCTACACCTGAGAGGATCACATGGTCCTCCTGAAGAATGTTTTGGAGTATCTGCATAAAGCAGGCCTCACTATCAAGGCTACTAAGTGTCAGATAGGGCAGAGTAAGGTTGTCTACCTGGGCCAGCTGGTAGTTGGAGGCCAGGTTCAACCACTTCAGAGCAAAATCCTGACCATAATGGAATGGGTTGCTCCAACTACCCAGACTCAGGTCAGAGCTTTCTTGGGCCTGACTGGGTATTATAGAAGATTTGTCAAAGGATATGGGTCCATAGTGACTCATTTGAATGATCTTACATCAAAGAAAATGACCAAGAAAGTTCAGTGGACAGTTAGCTGTCAGAAGGCATTTGATGACCTTAAGCTGGCCATGTGCACTGCTCCCATTCTGCAAAGTACTGACTACTCTAAAACAGTCATTGTCAAAGCAGATGTATCTGAGTTAGGGGTAGGGGCTGTGTTGTCACAACTTACTGCAGAGGTCCAGGATCAACCAGTAGCTTTTATCAGCAGAAGGTTGACCCCCAGAGAGAAATGTTGATCAGCTATAGAGAGGGAGGCCTTTGCTGTGGTCTGGGCCCTAAAGAAGTTGAGGCCATACCCGTTTGGCACTCACTTCATTGTTCAGACAGACCATAAGCCCCTCTTATAATAATAATAATAATAATAAGACATTTGTAGAGCGCCTGGCTACACCAGCTGGTGTGTCCCCGCGATAGGAAGCAGTTTCAGCTGGAGCAGAGGGAGAACCTGACTATATCTGATAAAGCCAGGTTTTCAGACCTCTTCGAAAGGTGGATTCTGATTTCTCTGCTCGCAGCAGAGGTGGGAGTGTGTTCTATATCGCTTTAGGTGTCCGTATATAGATTTTCCTGAAAGATGTCCTTATATAGACACAATTCGCATTGCCCTTATATAGGCATAGAATCCCAGTCCTTATTTAGGCATTAGCCGTGCACTCCAAATACAGGCATGGTCACCGACATCCGTCCACCCTAACGTCACAACGAGTTCTTAGAAACCAGACCCTTAAGCTTTTGGGAGTTCCCCTAGCACAGGATTATTGATTTCTCCAAGAACTCATCTATTATGCATGAACCGCTATACCTTAAGGGTTCATTCCTGACGTCTTCCTCTGTCCGACTTCACGTCAATGCTAACATTCCAAGGCACCTACCAGGTATAAATATACCTTCCCTTGCCCAAGCAAGTTAGAGGAGACCTCGACTTCAGAGGAGCCCGTATCCTGGCCTGACGCACTGAGAAGACCCTGTCATTCCTGCTCCCAGAAGAATCCAGCTTCCAGTGTTCTGACTCCCTTCGCGGGTTTTAGAGTTTGAGATCCGGCAGGAGATTCCCACCTCTCTCATTCTCAAGGTATGGAGCTGACTAGAACCTAGAGGGACTCTTGGCATACTAGACTTAACATACTCTTAGTATACCATACTAGAGAATACTTCACCTACTTCTTATCTTTCCCTACACCTAGACTAGGTTAGGTACATTGGGGTAGAACTAGCTTAGAGAAGCATTGTATGAGTACTCGCATTTTTAGCTCATGTTATTTATGTACGTGAATATATGCTAAAAGATAATGCTAGTGCAGTATTATTTATTTCTACTGCTTACGCTGTACATTATATATCTTGCATACTGTCTAGTGATCATAACAGCTCATATCTCTTACACGAGAAACAAGACTGTTCAATAAAACCTTTTTATTGAAACGCCCGTCTATTCTTTCTGTGTAACTCTGAGGAAACTAAGCATGCATGAATAGCTGAGTGAAACTGTTATCTATTTTCCACGATTCTGAGAAGTGTTCCGATTCTAAAGGGAAATAAAGTTGTCATGTTTATGCAGTTGCCAGAAACTACTCCCTTCTTGTTTACAAGGAGTTTCTAGTGGCCTCTGAGTTAGCTGGCACAAAGTAATTAAGTTTAATATACTCGATAGGGACATACCGACCTATAGGGTATATTATTCCAATGCGCAGAGCCTATTAGGGAAATAGGAACTACACTACATGGCGCCCAACGGTTTGGTAAGGCACTAATTTAACGCTAGATACTGAGTAACTCAGTCGTGCTTTTCTCTCAGAGACCCTTACTCACATACTCCATAAGACGTCTGGAGTGGGTAGGGTTAAATATCCACCAAAGCTAAATAGGACAAAAAACCTATAGATTAGCTATTTTGGTTTAATCAACGATGAAGGATACAGTGTTCCAAAATATTGTGCACCTTATCTTTTGTTTCCTTGAAACTTGTACTACATTTTTCAAAAAACAAATGTCCAATCACGGGGACAATGACACCGGGAACGGTGTAGCTGCGGCTCAACCAGTCGTAACAGCTTTTAACTTAACCGGTTTAAATGAAACCGAGGAGAGTGTTATAGACATCGCTCCAAATTTAAGGAGAGCCATCACTCTAAAACTTATAAAACACGGCCTACCACCAAGAGAAGGTAGAGTAGTTTTCGTGATAGAGGCATACGAATCCTTTTTAGACAGAGGTATTCTATTCATGGATAGTATTCCCAGAATCAAATCCAGTAACAAGACTGTTTCACTTCTACAAAGAAGATCAATACAGGCATATGTTTTTTCTGACTCCCAGTCAAACCACCTGGAATATATTCCTTTCGAGGATATTGAAATTCCACTAACATACCAGGAGCATCAGTTCTGGTTTAAAGGCGCCCTAAAACATCACAGAAACATTACCAGGCTCGGTCCACTAGGTAGACCAGGAGCAACATGGCCGATTCTAGCCGGCTACACTCCTCATCCTGACCTCGATATAATGTCAGACGAGGAATTACTTACTCAACTTACAGAGTTAATAAAAATGTACAGACAATTAGTCCAATATGTCATGCAGACTTTCAGAGTCCAACCACCATTGACCATTCCAAATCAAACCCCTCAACAGGGTAATACACTAAAAATTACACCACAGACTTTATACGCAGTCATGGGTAAAATGCCCACAAAACGTGAGCAAATTCCATTCTGGATAGCTCAAAAAATCACTCAAATCGAAGCAGTATTTCCAAATACTAGCCCTTATGAGAAACACAGAATCCTAACAATCTGTTTACCAATGGGGATCACACCACAACTGGAAGATTGCATCACTTGGGGCGCAGTCTTTGCTGCCATCTATACTAAAACACATGGTGTTCCGTCAATCGCAGTAATACCAGATGTCCTGAAACAAATTCAAAACGAATACGGGGCAGAGCCTGCTCTGAATTTAGGTATGAAATTACTGAAAAACTTCGACCAGGTCTCAACAATAATATTATCTAATATTAAAGGGGAGGCAGCATCAGTGGCGATCCGCCAACGCTTAAGGGAATTTGATGTTACAGAACATCAAAATGAACTACCCAGAATAATAGAACAATCTTATGCAGAATTAGGCAGAGCTAGTTTGGGTGGAAAACCTTTAAAGCCAAAACTATCTGAAAGTCCAGAGAAGGACTCTAGTAAACAAACTCCTTCATCTTCTAAAAAGAAGTGGGAAACTAATAAACAAAATTCAAACGAGAAACGTTCTCAATCCCGAGGTAGTTCTCCTCAAAAGGAGCCCTCTGAAAGGAGGTATAACCTCAGGAATAGGGATAATTTAAGAAAACCTGACAGGTATCAAGATACTGATACACGTTCCTCTCGTACCTTTCAGATATCATCACAGACATCGGAAAGAAGAGGACGGTCAGAACATAGAGAAGAACGCGTGAAATCCAAAGACGACAAACTCGTTCAGAAAAATAAATCAAAACCTCAATTCACAAAAAAGAAGGTAGCAGGTCTGAAGATCAGACCTGCTGAGAATACTGAGAACACAGCTCAAGAATGGAGAATGGGCTCAGACAATGCTGGACAGTGCAGTAGAAGTCACAATAGCTCGCCAGAACTTGAAGGAACTTCTGGAGACAGTGGACTTGAATGAGTACATTACAGTAGAGACTGTAGACACCAGGGTTAGTACTCCACAAAAGTTATATGAAATAACACTCCAAATGGAGGGAGACATACCAAGAAAAGTGAAAATACTCTTTTGGGAGAAACGTTCCAGGGGTTATGATATACTTCTAGCAGAAAAAGACTGGCCACCACAATTTGTCAGGGAGTGCCCACATGGTGAGGACATCATTATGCCTGCCTTCTCCAACCATATTCCAATACACCTAAAATATACTTATGCCAGGAAATGGACAGTTGCCCAGGCCCCAGCATTATACAAAAATCATGTAGGATGGGATGAGGACTCACCTCACCACAAAATACATTTAAAAAATGAACCTACTGCACAAAGGCAGTATCCAATAAAGGAAGAAGCTAAAAAACAGGTCAGGGAGATCTTATATCAACTTGAATACCAAGGGGTGATTGAAACATGCACCTCCTCAATGAATAATCCTTTGTTTCCTGTATCCAAACCAGACAATACATATCATCTAGTTTTGGATTACAGACACTTGAACACTTGTTCAAAAACATTTGCAGTGCAAAATGCACATAGTACAGCATTAATGAATAACATTGTGCGTAAAAAATATAAAACCACATTAGACATTTCAAATGGTTTCTTTTGTCAAAACATAGCACCTGAAAGCAGGTACTTAACAGCTTTCTCAATAATGGGGACCCAGCGTCAATTTTGTAGACTCCCACAAGGGTTCAAAAACAGCCCGGGGCTATTCTCAGCGAGGGTAACAGAGTTACTACAAATTTATGATAATGAGGCATTGTCATATGTTGATGACATCTATCTGACAGACGATGACCTGGATAGGCACTTGAACAGGGTGAGTACCATTATATTGGGCTTCGCCTCTGAGGGCTATAAATTCAACTTTAAAAATCCAGAATTGCCCATCTCAATGTCCTTTTCCTAGGATATGAGCTTTCAAGTGAAGGCAAGAGTCTGGCAGCTAACTTTTTAGAAAAGTGCGCACTGCTCCAACCTCCAAAACGCTGAAAAATTTACAATCCATCTTGGGTTTCCTAAATTTTGGAAGAACTTACATTCTAAATTACGCAGAAAGGGTTAAACCTCTCTACGAATTTATCAAACCTGATTTTTCAATCAAACATTGGACACAAGAACACACAGAAATCTTGCGTTCACTCCAAGCTAACATGTTAGCAACAAATCACTTACCAACACGCGTAAGTCTACGCAATTTAGTGATCCGAATAATTTCGGGTCAATGCGGATTCACCTACTTAACATTTAATGAGGGTGAAAAAGTACCAATAGCATACAAATCACATTTGTATACACAAGCAGAAATGCGCTTCACTTCAACAGAAAAATACTGACAGCAGTTCAAACCGCTGTAGCAAAAGAAAGAGCTCTAGCCCAAGGGAAACACATTATTGTCGTAACCCCAGTACCAGCCTTAGAGGCGGTTACAAAAGCGAGCATTCCAAATGCTAAAGCTTTACATCCTAGATGGATACAATGGGTTAATTCTCTTGCTGCAACAGATGTTGAATATGTTTTTGATCCTGATCTAAAAACACAAGCGTTCCTGCAATATGAACATGAATGTCCTCTGCCCACTGAAATTCTGCCTCTGGATCAGTATGAATTTATCATTTACACTGACGGATCCGCACAACCCGCTACAGGGAGTAAGCAAGCTTACAGTGCAGCATGCGCAATCGTTAAAGGTCGCATGCGCGATGGTAACTTCAGACCAATGGTCCCTAAAACTCAATCTCTAGGAGATTGCACAGCTCAGCGAGCTGAACTACAAGCATTCAAACTGGCACTTGAAAGTACAGATCGTGAATTCCCCACACTAATAGTGTGCGATTCTTTCTACTGTGTTCAGTCGTATAATGAATATATACAAAATTGGCTTGAAAATGGGTTCAAAGATGCAAAAGGTGGCACAATAAAGCATAAAACGCTTTGGGAACAAGTAGTTCAGTTAAAAAACAAACTACCAAAAACTCACGCAATACACACGCTGAGTCATCAACGTGATGGCGTTCACGTTGCAGGGAATTCATTGGCTGACGAAGCCGCAAAGGGGGCTGTTCAGACGGCTTCCGTAGCTGCGATCAGTCGTTCAAAAACGAGAATAGACAGTGAGATATTGTTGGCTGTCAATGCTTCAAGCAAAGGCAGTGGTGCAGCGTTACCAAAGAAATTTCCACTCAAGTACTCTTATGTAATTGATGCAAACAACGTTCCTTTTGCTCAAATCCCTGGAGTGGGGGATAGGGTAATTCCAAACATGGAACGTAGAGCAGCTTTGATTTATGAAACACATCTGGGGGAGGGTCTGTCACATCAAGGGATCTCTAAAACAATATTAACATTAAAAGAGATGTACTGGTGGCCTGGAATGAATACACAGATTCACATCTTCATCGATGACTGCATAGACTGCAATAAACAGCGTGATGCAGAACGCCACCAGACACCATGCTACGATGTAGCCTGCCCTGTACAGATACCATTGTTAGACAGCATTAGACTATCTACGCGCAGGCGTCCTTTTGGACAAATGCAATCCCACAAATACTAATTCAAGGTTCCTATGGATATGGCCTCAGCGCTCGGCTGATGCTCGAACTGTTATAAAAGATTTGCGAGTCTTTATCGGCACATATGCAATTGGCACACTACATTCTGACCAGGGCCCTGCGTTTAGCTCTCGGGCTTACAAAGAAGCCATGGCCAGTTTGGGTGTAGCATTGCGGTACTCCTCTCTGTTTCATCCTGAGGGAAATTCTGTTGTGGAAAGGAAAAACCGGGACATAAAGCAGTCTATAACAGCTAGAGTATTAGGTTCGGGTGATGGGTGGGTCAAGCATCTTTATGGGGTCCAACGCTCATTAAATAATTTGCCAAGAAGTTCTCTAGGGAGGGTCACTCCATATGAGGTCCTATTTGGGACAAGAATGTGGGTTCCTGATCTCGAATGTAAAGGCACAGTGGTGGAAAATAAACCCTTTGATATCAAAGATCGTTTGGCTGTTTTACAGGATCTAAATGAACTAAGATCGAAACAAAGCAACGTGTTCCTGAAGTAAACCACCACTGGGGAAAAACCAGCAGTCCCAGCAAGGCCTGTCTGGATCCCAAAAGTTGGGGATCTAGTCAGAGAGAAGATTGCGGACAAGAAGGAATTTGGACCTTCTTACAGACAACCAGTACCTGTCCTAGCCATTCACGGAACAAGAACAGTACTTCTGCCGCCCCTTGCTGGAAAAAAGGATAAAAGATTTGTGTCAATCGACCTCATCAAAACACAGTATGTGGTCAATACTAAATAGTAGGCCTCGTGGACTCCGACCTAGTAGCATACGCACTCCTCTCGCTACTATCCAAGAGGTTCAGACTGAAAGACTGATAACCATCGAGAATTCAGCAGTAACAGATGAAGGACTAAGCAACAATGCTATGGAACTCATCCCTCTTGAAACTCAAGTAACAGTTCGTCCAAATACACCTGTCTACACCAACGTAACAAGTGATCAACTGGTTCAAGCGATTTCAACAAATCCTGATGCAATTCCAACAATTGACAGAACTGCTTCTGGCTACTTCATTAACTTTGATACGTTTTCTGAGGATCCGAGTGAACCTGAAACGACGCCAGCATCAAAAACTTTCAAACAGCAAGTACAAGACTTTTTTCATTTTCTGAAAAAAACTTATCTGGTTTTACCATGGATTGAACTGTGGATTATTTCTGGACTGTTTTTCTTTCTGCTTTGGCTAGCTTTGGTTATGACTATCAGCGTGCTTATAAATGGCAGATACATCCGTTTGGACATTGAAAGTAAAAATGTGAACTTACTTTTGAAACCATACAAATCATCCCATTGTGAAGCAAGAGACTTGTCAGCAGTGCACATCACAGCCGTTCCTATACAGGATGGTATAGTGTGGGACAAAACAGATTTCGATATCTTCAGCCCTACGGAACTTTTGAACATTCCACATTTATTTAAAATTTCAATAAGTGATTTTATATCCTCCAGTACCTATTCTGATGATTGGGACTTTGAGACTGTCAATGATATGATGTCTGATCTAGAAAAGTCTGCTGCATTCTCTAACAATGAATACTTAGAGGGTTCATCAGACTACGACCAGCTTTATTGCTATAACCACTATGGTCATCATTTCTTGCATAAATCTGCAACACCTAGAAATGTGTTTATGTTTAACCAATGGGAACATTGTCCTACACCACCAAAAGGTAGTTCAAAAACGTTTGCTAAAAAGTTTCCCTATTTTTCAGGGTACAATACATCTGATCCAGAAACATTTTATTATAAAAATGTAAACAAAACAGGACAGAAAATTATGCTAACTAATACAAAACAGATTTACTCTGCAGCATTTACTACCCAATTGTCTAGACATGGATTTGAATTTTGGAAAGACACAATAGACACAAAATCTGTCTGGGGTTCTAAAGATTGGCAAGTACAGGGGATAGACGCTTTGTTTAGAGCATGTATCATCCCTCAGCAAATAATGTTTTTGAATGACACTGTGCAACAAACGTCTTGCCTTGGTTTAGCCAAGATCAAAGACATGAAAACACCTTCTGTACCAACACCTGCAAGTAATAACACTACACAGGCAGCGGTTACAGTTGACACAATACTACAAACCAACAGAACAGATCCTGATTGGAGAAAATGGTTACTCTGGCCTACAGACACAAACATCTGTCAAGAAAGATTCCTGAATAGAAGACAGGGCTTTACTAGACCCACGACCCACGATATGTTCAAAGACAACATCCGGGGGTAGTAACAACATACAGTGTAGGTAAATTGTGCCTCGACTGGCTACAAAAATCTACACTTGAGGATGTGAAACAACACTTATCTTTACTTAAAGAAGACGCAGACCTAAGGGAATTCTTGCTAGGACCAAAAAAAACGCGTCAAGAACGTTTCATATATGCCGGCATTTATGCTGCTTATAAGGAAGTATGGAAGGTTTCAAAGGCAGTGGCCGCAGAACGAATATGTGAACTTGATCGTATTAATTTAGAGAAAACTCTCTCTGTGGTCGACAATGGGTTAACAACTTTGTCATCCAGAATTTATTCATTGGACAACATTGTATCCTCTGCTATTGACATACTGGAACAAGATTTAGCCATGTTACAACAAGGCCATTCTCAGTTACGTTTTATTATGTTATTAAGCTGGACGCTGCAATCTTTGCGTGCGGGCTATGTGCCTTGGCGTTTTATCAACACGTCGGCTCTGTTTGCAGAATACAATCTAACTGATAAACAGATCGAACTGGCACAAAGGGGAGCAAAGTATACAGTGCTGAGCATTGAAAAACTGGAAAAATTACCATTTACGGTAGCAGAAAAACCAGCTACAGAATGGCTTATCCATGGCAAAATCACTCTGCCTGTCACTACTTTTCAGTTTCAGTATTGCCTCAAACAAATGCAAGCAGGCAAATATGAAAGGTTGGGTAAAGAATACATTAAGAAATCCTGGGATTTACCTTATGAATACAGATGTTGGAGTGGGGATCGTGAAGTGTTTCTAAGCGGTATACACTGTGAAAATGCACTAAGCGGTTCACTCATATGTCAGGACATTTCTTTGCACAGGACTTGTAATGGTTCTGTGGCAAATTTGTCCTGCCACCAGCAGGGTACACCAGCTACTGTGATTAATCCAACGTTTGGCCAACTTTCTAACAGGAGTTACCTTATGTTGAATGATCAGAGTTGCTGTGGCATGTTGCCAGGCATCCCATATCTGGTAACGGTCGACCCCAGGGTCACTTGCTGTATGCAAGTATTGTTCCCCCCAATAGACACAGTCAGGGAGTCGCCTTTATGGCCTTCATTGAATGTTTCTTTTATACGTTTTGATACTTTAAGCAGAATGAAATCCATGCTTTTGCAACAGACCGTGCCTTTGACCTCGGCCAAAGAAATCTATGATTTACAAATTGCAAGGACTTCGGCTGAGATACAGGTTTTAATTCGTACAAACTGCCCTATACATTTCGCAGAAATGATGGGACGTATCTTTAACATGTCTGATACGAGCGGTATTGTGCATGTATTTAAGACCATCTGTTCAGGACTGTTAGCACCCTTCCTGGCAGTCCTCGGAATCATCCCAAACTTCGCACATTCGGTGTTTGGTGGTGTGCCATTAATTCTAGCACTTGTTGCAGGAATCCTATTTCTTTTCCTACTGTTACGCTATGGCAAGCCTATCCACCGACATCACTCCGAGCGATGTGGAGAAAGCTCTCCTAGAACGGAAGTGCCGTGAGCGCATAGTGCAACTTTTGGACATACCTCGTCTACGGGAACTTAATACAGCATGGTTTCTGTCATTCAGACCAATCTGGCAAGATTGCATCTTACCTGTTGTACGCTGCCTGCTTTGCGGTGAAGAATGCATGCTAGACACCTGTCTAACAGTCCCATCAGTCATGCCAACGGATATCGATACTCTGCTGGACCCGGTAACGGCCCATGCTCTGTGTTGTCCCCAGAGGCTACCAATCCTGATGACGGCATTCATTGAGATCTCACAGACGCTTCCTGCTGCTGCTGAGGTACGAGATGGATCAACAGGCACACAGGTAACAACGGACGCGAACATTGCTGCAGCATCTTTTGCTGAAGGCGATGTTTCTCATCTCTGTGCAATTAACCTTCTGAACGAGGTGTTCCAAATGTCACCAACATCAGTAGACGATATTTTGTCTACAGAAATAGATGATTTCATGTTTACACCAGACCCATACACTGACTTTGATTCGGCTCACAGTGTACCAGGGACGCAATGAATTTGGCCTTCATATTTTCGAAACTTGGAACTCTTCCTAAAATTGAAATTTTTATTTTTTATTTTTTTGAAAATACATGGCAAAACAATCTGCTTACAGTAGAACTATTCTTATAAAACGGACTTCTTTGAATACTTCCAGGGACACATTGTCACCTTATTTGTCTAAAATTTCATTTTATACCATGATATACAATGGCTTTGATTTTTGAAAACTTGTCAACCATTTCACCATATGTATATATTTCTGTTTGTTCATTCATGTTGCATTTATTTCCAACATATGCTTAGAATGAAAAAATGCTTTAAAATGTACAGTACCTATTGCATTACATGTTTTAGCAACAGTTCTTTTAAAAACTTCTTTTACTATGCTTTTAGAAATGTTTTCAGCAACCCCCGGTAGTATTCTTGACTCTTTTGTATTAATTTCTAGTGCTGTGAGGGAGGCCCTCTTTGTACAAAAACATTGCAAGGTAAAATCAACATGATGGTTTGATTCGAATTGTACCAAGGCACACCTGAATTTAAAAAAAGTACTTCATACTATTCCCAGAAATCAGGATGTCAAGAGGGAGGCTAGGAGAATCTACAACCTGGCCATTAAAGAGAGGAAAGCCAGCTTAAAAAAGGAAGCTTGGGAGTCCCTTCATCTGGCCGCTTTAAGCAGGGACAGTAGTGCCTTTTGGAAGGCGGTTAAAGCACCATACCTGAAGCAAGATGGGGGTCCCGCTATCGAGATTGCCATCACAGAGGACCAATGGGTTGAGCACTTCACAGAGGTGTTCAAGGGGGTAGGTCACACTGACAATAACTTAGGTGAACCACTATTAACTAGCAACACAGAAAATATTGACCTCCAATTTACCCTGGAGGAAGTGACAGGGGCGATCTCGGTCACTCGAGCAGGGAAGGCTCCAGGACCCGATGGTGTCCCATGTGATTTGTTTAAATCAAATTTAATTTTATGGGGGCCAATTGTGACACAGGTAGTGAATGCAAGTTGTTTAGCACCTTTCCCGCAAACGTGGGTAGAGTCAATCATTGTCCCCATTTTTAAAAAGGGAAATCGCCAGGACCCTAGATGCTACAGGCCTATTTCCTTATTAGTCTCAATGACTAAAATTGTGGGTCGTGTAATATTAGCAAGACTCAAGGACTGGGCACTAGATAAGAACGTTCTCTCCGACCTTCAATATGGCTTCCGTGAAGGAGTGGGCACTACTGAACAGAGTTTAAATTTAGCCCTACTGGTGGGAAAGTATGTACGGGTAAAAAAGGAAGTTTGTTTTTAGCTTTTGTAGACCTCACCGCTGCTTTTGATTCTGTAATACACGCCAAACTTTGGGAGGTTTTAGAAAAGATAGGCGTTGAACAACAAATTATTTATTTTTTACGACGTTTTTATTGTAATGCTCAGACGAAAGTTCGTTTTGACATTAAGGGTGGATGTACAACTCCAATTCCAATAAGTAGGGGAGTTAGGCAAGGATGCGTCCTTGCCCCATTCCTTTTAACTTGTATATAAATGATTTAGAGGAAGCATTGATTAAGAAACAGGTTGACTAACCCAAGATAAATGGTCGTCCTATCCCCGCACTTCTATACGCTGATGATGCGGTTTTATTGTCACGAACTCAAGTAGGTCTACAAAAGGTTTTAAATGGTTTTAATGAATATATGAATGAATTAGGACTTACGGTGAATACATCTAAGACATATGTCATGAGATGTGGTAGGGGCAGTAAAAAATGTCGTGAGATGTTCATAGGTGATCGAAAAATCGAGGCAACAAAACTTTTTTCATATCTTGGAATACCATTTCACCAAGATGACTCATGGGTTCAGGCAGTTAGAGCTAAAAAATTAAGTTTTATTAGAACTATCTCAGCACTCGCCCAATTTTCAAAAAAGTTAGGGAGAAGACCCCCGGTAGAGCTTTTACAGATCTACCAGGCAAAAAGTATCTCAACTGTAACCTATGGCTCAGGGGTGTGGGGTATTGCAAATACCCAATCATTACAGTTTGTGGAAAATAATTTTCTAAGATATATTTTGTCAGTACCTAGATCAACCTCTTCCTATGTGTGCCACGCTGAACTGGGTTTAACGTATTTGTCTGATCTCATTAAACTGGAGCCGGTTTTTTATGGCACAGAGTATGGACAAAAGAAGAAACCAAGCTAAACAGGGATATTTTAAAGGATATTTTAAAAATGGAAAAAGTCTTAACGATACCCTGGGTCAGTTATGTACGAAAATTCCTGCAGAATCTGGGACATCTGGAGTATTTCACTGATCCTGATTCTATGCAAGCGGTACGTAGGAAAGACTTAAAAAAAGAGGGTCTTGTGATGTTGGAAATGTCACGGTTGACGACTGAAATATTAAAGCCCACGGTACTGGAAAATCAAATGATTTTAAGTGTTTTTAAAATTCAGCCATATTTGGCGATAGTACCAGAAGGATACAACAGATTCCTACTAACAAGATTCAGGCTTGGAATGGTACACAGACTTATTAGTTTTCCCGATATGAATGACTGGAGTCGAACTATGATACCCTGTCCCTGTGATAATTGCTCAAGTCAATCCACTATCCATGTTATTTTCTTTTGTGGATTTTATACTCTCATTAGGAAAGTCTGGATTCTGCCAATGTTGAGAACTATGGGGATAAGAAAATGTCGTCCAGCTTACATCGCATTACAAACTATGGACAATGCTAATATGATTTGGAAAATTGCGATGTTTTTAAAAAAAGTGGTCAGCTATAGGAAGAGCATAATATTATGAGGAATTGTTTTTTAAGAATATTGTTTTTAGAATTAATGAAACGTTATGAATTTTTAATTGATGTTATTAAGTGCGATATAATGATCATAGCTGCTGCTAAAATTTCTTTATGAATTAACTTGAAAAATCGATATTCAATTTTAAGTCTTTTAACATGATTATAATGTGTACAAATTGCTTTTATGATTGCAATATCTTACAATCGAATAAAGCTGAATTTGAATTTGAATTTACATGTTTTAGCAACAGTTCTTTTAAAAACTTCTTTTACTATGCTTTTAGAAATGTTTTTAGCAATATGTGGTACTCAAGTTTAGGGGCATATTTACGTTCCCTGGCGCATCCCTGCATATCAGCAGGGATGCGCCAGGGAAAATGCGTCACGCAAGTTTACCCTTGCGCCACGTCCGATGCGCCGCATTTACAATGCGGCGCATCGTGGCGCAAGGATAAGCAGATGCGTGACGCATCTGCCGGCAGAAGGTTGGCGCAGTGCTGAAGTCGTGTCGCAAGCGAGACGCGACTCCAGCACTGTTCCAACCTTCCCTATCCCTAACATGGTGCGTCAATCCTTACGCCTGCTTGAAGCAGGCGTAAGGATTTGGCGCACCAGCGTCGGAAAAGTGACTGCGTGAAATCTTGTAGATTTCACTACGTCACTTTGCCGAGGCGTACCTGCGCCGGAACGCCCCCCCCTGCGCCGGTACGCCCACATGAAACCTGACGCAGGTTTCATGTGGCGCAGGGGTTTACTACGTGACGCATCTCCCTAGATGCGTCACGTTGTAAATATAGCGCAAAAGTGGCGCAAGGGGCTTGTAAATATGCCCCACAATGTTTAGCGTTTAGTATTATCGTTCATTCGAAAGTGGAGTGGGTGTTGTATTCCGCTTTAGGTGTCCGTATATAGGTTTTCCTGAAACATGTCCTTATATAGGCACAATTCCCATTGCCCTTATATAGGCATAGAATCCCAGTCCCTATTTAGGCATTAGCCGTGCACTCCAAATACAGGCATGGTCACCGACATCCGTCCACCCTACCATCACAACGAGTTCTTAGAAACCAGACCCTTAAGCTTTTGGGAGTTCCCCTAGCACAGGATTATTGATTTCTCCAAGAACTCATCTATTATGCATGAACCGCTATACCTTAAGGGTTCATTCCTGACGTCTTCCTCTGTCCGACTTCACGTCAATGCTAACATTCCAAGGCACCTACCAGGTATAAATATACCTTCCCTTGCCCAAGCAAGTTAGAGGAGACCTCGACTTCAGAGGAGCCCGTATCCCGGCCTGACGCACTGAGAAGACGCTGTCATTCCTGCTTGCAGAAGAATCCAGGTTCCAGTTTTCTGACTCCCTTCGCGGGGTGTTAGAGTTTGAGATCCGGCAGGAGATTCCCACCTCTCTCATTCTCAAGGTATGGAGCTGACTAGAACCTAGAGGGACTCTTGGCATACTAGACTTGACATACTCTTAGTATACCATACTAGAGAATACTTCCCCTACTTCTTACCTTTCCCTACACCTAGACTAGGTTAGGTACATTGGGGTAGAACTAGCTTAGAGAAGCATCGTATGAGTACTCGCATTTTTAGCTCATGTTATTTATGTACGTGAATATATGCTAAAAGATAATGCTAGCGCATTATTATTTATTTCTACTGCTTACGCTGTATATTATATATCTTGCATACTGTCTTGTGATCATAACAGCTCATATCTCTTACACGAGAAACAAGACTGTTCAATAAAACCTTTTTATTGAAACGCCCGTCTATTCTTTCTGTGTAACTCTGAGGAAACTAAGCATGCACGAATAGCTGAGTGAAACTGTTATCTAGTGTTTCCACGATTCTGAGAAGTGTTCCGATTCTAAAGGGAAACAAAGTTGTCATGTTTATGCGGTTACCAGAAACTACTACCTTCTTGTTTACAAGGAGTTTCTAGTGGCCTCTGAGTTAGCTGGCAGAAAGTAATTAAGTTTAATATACTCGATAGGGACATACCGACCTCAGTCCTATGTCAAACCTATAGGGTATATTATTCCAATGCGCAGAGCCTATTAGGGAAATAGGAGCTACACTACAAGTGTGTTCCAATTTTTGGCTGCTAGGTAGCCAAATGAGCGTGCTCCCATCCTAGCCCTTTTTATCTTCGGTATTTTGAGCAGGTGAGCTCCTGTCGATCTTAGCTGTCGACTTGAATTGTAAGGAGTTAGAAAAACACGCAGATAGCTGGGGCCTTTCCACTGTAAGCTCCGGTGGCAGAAACACATGGCCTTAAAAATAATTATTTTTCCCACTGGCAACCAGTGAAGGGAGTCAAGGGCTTTCGTCATTGAGGCACGCCTCGGTAGATTAAGGACTAGGCGTGCCGCTGTATTCTGAATTCGTTGAAGGCATTGCAAGCAACATTTTGGCGCACCCAGGTACAGGACGTTCCCGTAGTCCAATTGAGAGGTCACCAGGGCGTGGACTATAGTTTTCCTTGCAGATACGGGGAGGATGTTTAAGGTTTTCCTTAGCATCTTGAGGGTGCCAAAGCATTTCCCAGCTACCTTTCTAGTGTGGGACTCGAAGGATAGTTTTGGATCGAGCCACACTCCAAGATTCTTTACCTCTGATTTAGGCATGAGTACAGGCCCCAGCCTATGGGGCCACCAGGCATATCCCCAGATGGAGGGAGATTTCCCAATGATCATGACCTCCGTCTTACTCCCATTCAATTTTAGGCAGTTGTTTGACATCCATGAGGCCAGATCATTGAGACAGGAAGAAAACCGTGTTGCTGACTCACCAGAGTCTTGAGCGAGGGTCACCACAAGCTGGGTGTCGTCAGCATATGACACCGTAGAGATCTTATATTTGCCCATAATATCTGCCAATGGGACGATATACAGGTTAAAGAGGATGGGGCTCAGTATAGAACCCTGTGGAACCCCTTGGAGTAGTGGCAGTGTTTTGGAACAGTAAGGGTGTTGTACCACCTGAAAACTCCGGTCCTCTAAAAAGGACCGCATCCACTTAAGTGCTACCCCATCCAGTCCACAGACCTGGAGACGCTGAAGAAGTAGTTTGTGGGAAACCGTATCGAAGGCGGCGCTTAGGTCCAGCAGGACCAGGGCAACCGTCTGACCGGCGTCCACTCATCTCCGTATGGACTCTGTTGCAAAGAGCAATGCTGACTCAGTTGAGAAAGATGCTCTAAAACCTGATTGAGTAGGGTGTAATAGATTGTGTCTGTCAATATGAGCCACTAATTGCTTATTCACAACCTTCTCTGTGATTTTGGAGATGTAGGGGAGTAGAGAGATGGGCCGGATATTGTCCAACAGCTCGGGGCTGGCTGAGGGTTTTTTCTTCAAAGGTATGACAATCGCGTGCTTCCATGACCTCGACACCTCCCCACATTTAAAAGATGCGTCTATAAGTTGTTGTACGTAGGGGAGAATCAGTTCTATGCCCTCCCTTATTCTGCTAGGTGCAGCAGGATTGGCAGGGGAACCAGATTTAATTTTTAAACATGGCTTAAACAGATGAAGGGTGAAAACCGCAAACTTTTGAAGTGTTTCCGTTTGCTTACAGGGGATGAACTATACAGTGGACCATAGACCCGGGAGTAACAATGCCAATGCAGATTGACTCTCCAGATATTTCCACTTAGAAAATGAAGACTCAACTGGGCAAGGTTAGTCTCATCTCCTTATGTCTGGGGGTGGGGGTTGTGTAGGAAAGTAGTATCTGCTTCTATGGTTACCCCCACTTTTTGCTTGATGTGATGCTGTTTTTGACTAGTCTGACTGGGATCCTGCTAATCAGGACCCCAGTCTATCTGCTTTCTCCCTAAATTGTTGTGTTGAGTACTTAGGTACATTCCAGATTGGATACTGGGGCACCCTTATCAGTCCCTAGTATATGGAACTAAGGTACCCAGGGCATAGGTACCCCAGAGGTCTCCCATGGGCTGAAGCATGCATTATGCCACCCATGAGAGGCCATGCAAAATGGAACTACAGGCCTGCCATTGCAGCCTGTGTAAGTTGGGGATTGCATCACTTACTTAAGATATAGGTTTCCTATTGTCGTGTAGTTCCTCTAGTACCCCTGCAGGACCTGCGCGTTTGGATAACATATACTGCGGGCTTGGTGGCAGACTAACTCTGAGCACCCCCAACGTATATGTTAGCCTAGTTTGCATTAGCTAGCTCGCAGTGCCACTAGTGTCTCCTTTTATCGGGGAGAGATTAGTTTCTGGCAACCTTAGAACATGACAACCCTGATTCCCTCAGAATCGTGAAAACAACATACTACCTTTCGCTCAGTCACTCGTGCTCACTTATTCGGTTTGTCTCAGAGAGTTACACAGAATAAACATTCGGGCGTTTCAATAAGTATTTATTGAACAGTTGTTATTCTAGTGTAGAATATATGTGCTGCGGTAACCAGCAGACAATAGCAGAGATATCTTATCAGCAGTACGATAAAAGCAAAGGGATAGAACAGTTCTACCATATTGCGATAATCATGAGTACATACATGAATATAAAAGCATTATGCAAGTGCGCGTACTCCTACGATGCCTAACTAGATGTACCTGAGTGTACCTAGCATATGTGTGTAGGTCTTAGAAGCTAAGAGCCAAGAATCCTCCTAGGATTTAGTCGAACCCCCATACCTGAATAGAGAGAGTGTGGGACACCGTCCTAGTCTCGAGTTGGACACCCCGTCCGGGTTGTGTCAGACCACTGTCAGCTTGAGCGACTGCATGCAGGAGCCTCAGCGTCTTTGGTCAGTGTGTCAGCATGGAAGTCTCGGTTCCCTCTGTCTTACCGGGGCAAGATGTGGTGTATTTATACCCTAAAGAGTCTCGGTCCTCAGTATGGTTTGTATTGGACATGAGGAAGATGTCGGGGGTGAACTTTGTACATACATATTATGGTGGTGGTATTCTTAGAGAGCCATGCATAATTAATGAGTACAGTATGGGCCTGTGTTTGGAAAAACCCCGCTGTATTCAAAACCACAGGTTAGATAACGTTCAGCCCTCAGAGCTCATTGTGTACTAGCTGGGACCAATGTAGGTGAAAGATCATGCCTATATAAGGAATCATGACTATAATAGGACATGTACAGTTGTGACCATAATTGGGCATATGCGGCCATGACCATAATAGGGCAAGTACGAATATGACCATATTAGGGTAAATATGAATACGTCCATTTTAGGGCATGTATGAACGGGTCTACATTAGGGCCTCTATGCGGGATATAACGCCCATTCCTCTTCCGAACTGGATAAAAATGACCATACTTAAAATCTGGACAATTTAAAAATATTTTTAAAAGCAAGTAAAAACATGATTCTAAAAAATCGTTAAAAAATAAGATGCTAAAAAAAATGTTATAATTCAGCTATTTCTAAGTGACACTTTCCTTAAAAGGTCAAAAGTCTCTCTATAGAAGTTGCATTACCATAAGCAGGAGAAGGCCATGCTTTTCTCAAGCGAAAGTGTCAATGTAAGAAAAATGTTCCAAATTTAGATCGTTTGTTTTGAAACGAGTGAAGAAGCCGCATTCTTTCCCAGGACGCGATGAGCCAATTTGAGATTAAATATCCTGGCTGGGAAGCTCAATATTATCGGTGTCAGCTGCTGTAGATGACAAATCCAATGCCTCACAGAGAACGTCAATCGCACATAGATGGAATGTAGTATTGCCAACAGTCGGTGCTGCGGCAGCTTGTGTGGCAGTTGTAACCTGGGTGCCTGTGGAAGAATCACCTAACCCAGCAGGAGCGAACGACACCTGTGGATTCTCCAGGAATGCATTCATCAGAATCGGAGGCCGCTGAGGACAATGCATAGCGTGGGCCTTTATGGGGTCCAGCATTGCATCCGTGTCCGGAGGCGCATCTGATGGAAATGTCAGACAAAGATCCAACGTGCATTCTTCTCCGCAGAACAGGCATCGAAGCACAGGTAAGATGCAGTCTATCCAGACTGGTCTAAATGATAGAAACCAGGAGGCATTGAGTTCTCGCAGGCAAAAAAAATGCCCAGAAGTTGTACCATGCGTTCACGGTATTTCGGCTACAGGAGCGTGTTCACCATTCCCTCGGGAAGTGGGCCGTCCATTGCGTAGCAGCAATATTACAATCAGGATTCCTGCGATTAGGAACAGGATGAGCGGGAATCCTCCAAATACGCTTCCCAATACGAAGTGTATAAAATTCGGGATTACTCCGAGGACTGTCTGAAAGGTGCCTAACAGTCCGGACCCTATGGTCTTAAATAGGTGTACAATTCCGCTCGTATCAGACATATTGAAGATACGTCCCACCATTTCTGCGAAATGAATGGGGCAGTTTGTACGTATGAGAGCCTGTATCTCGGTCGAGGTCCTTGCAACTTGAAGTTCATAGGTTTCTCGAGCGGAGGTTAAGGGCACTGGGCGCTGTAAAAGCATGGCTTTCAATCTGCTCAGAGTATCAAACTGTATATAAGAAACATTCAGCGAAGGCCATAGTGGCGCCTCCCCAACTGTGTTCAGTGGCGAAAACAATACTTGCATACAGCAAGTAACCCTGGAGTTAACAGTTACTAGATATGCGACGCCCGGAAGCATCCCACAACAACCTTGATCATTTAGCATTAAGTAACTCCCATTCGAGAGCAGCTGGAAAACCGGCGTGATCATGGCCGCTGGGGTCCCTGACATGTGACAAGATAAGTTCGCCACTGAACCTCTACAGGCTCCGTGTAGAGAAATATCCTGACACATGAGAGAACCGCTTAAAGCGTCCTTGCAGTTTGTACCACTCAGATACACTTCTCGATCCCCATTCCAGCATCGGTATCTATATGGTAACTTCCAAGTTTCCTTGATCTATCCCTTACCCATTTTCACATATTTGCCTGCCTGCCTGCCTTTGCTCAAGGCAATATTGAAACTGAAACGTAGTGACCGGCAGAGTGATTTGGCCATGAATTAGCCATTCTGTTGATGGTGATTCGGCTACAGTGAAAGGTAGTCTTTCCAGTTTCTCAAAACGCAGCATTGTATATTTGGCTCCCCTCTGTGCCATTTCTGACTGTTTATCAGTTAGATTGTATTCTGAGAACAGAGACGTGGTGTTTATAAAACGCCATGGCACATAGCCTGCACGCAAAGATTGCAGCGTCCAGCTTAACATCATAATAGAACGTAGCTGAGATTGCCCGTGTTGTAACGAGGCCAGATCTTGTTCTAATATGTCGATCGCCGAAGACACAATGTTGCCCAAGGAGTAAATCCTGGAGGTCAAAGTTGTTAACCCATTATCCACCACAGCTAATGCCTTTTCTAAGTTAATACAGTCTATTTCCTGTATCCTTTCTGCGGCCTCTTGTTGGGATATTTTCCAGTTTTCATTATAGTAGGCATAAAGGCCTGCATATATGAAACGTTTCTGACGTTGTTTCCTGGGACCTAGTAGAAATTCTCTAAGATCCATGTCAGGTGTGAGTAAGGTCAAGTGGTGCTTTACTTCTGTCAGTGTTGAGGTCTCTAGCCAATCAAGGCACAACTTCCCAACACTATAGGATGTCACTACCCCTGGGTGTTGTCTTTGTACATAGCGTGGATCTGGCCTATGGATACTAAACCCTTCGTTGTATTCATAAATCTCTGCTGACATTTGTTTGTATCAATGGGCCAAACCAGCCATTCTGTCCAATCAGGATCTGATCTGTTGTACTGGAAAATGTCATCTAATCTCACCCCATGTGTAGTAGAAATCAGCACCCCACCCATCTGAGATGGTGTTGGAAACCCCAATGTGTTCATTTCCTTGCCTTTGGCTAAACCAAGACAGGTTGTTTGTTGCACAGTTTCATTCAGAAAAAAAAATCTGCTGCGGAATGATGCAAGCTCTAAAAAGTGCTTCTATTCCCTGGACTTGCCAGTGTCTAGAACCCCAGATCGATTTGGAATCTATTGTAGCTTTCCATAGATCGAAACCCTGTTTAGACAACTGTTTCAGAAAGGATGCAGAGTAAACATGTTTGGTGTTTGTTAACATAATTTTCTGAGCTGAATTTTTCGCCACTTTATAATAAAATGACTTTGGGTCAGATGTGTTAAACCCTGAGAAGTATGTGAATTTCTGTGCAAATGCTTGTGAATTACCTTTCGTTGGTGTTGGGCAGTGTTCCCACTGGTGGTACTCAAATACATTTCTAGGTGTTATAGATTTGTGTAAGAAATGATGACCATATTGCTGGTAACAGTACAATGTATCATAGTCTGAAGTACCTTCTAACATTTCGTTGTTCGGAAACGCGGCAGTTTTTTCTAAATCAGACATCATAGCATTTACAGTTTCGGTGTCCCAATCATCAGAAAATGTACTGGAGGTAATGATATCACTTAAAGAAATTTTAAATACATGTTTAAGCTTTAAAAGTTCAGTCGGACCGAATACATCATAATCAATCTTGTCCCATACTATACCGTCCGGTATAGGAACTGCTGTAATGTTCACTGAAGACAAGTCTCTTGGTTCACGATGTGAAGACTGGTGTGGTTTTAAAATCAAATTGACTCTTTGGGTTGTAGAGCCTTGCTGGAGGTATCATCCATTAATAAGCATACTAAAAGTTATTATTAAACCTAGCCAGAAAATGAAAAATAAAATCCCAGTGATGTACCATAGTTCTATCCAAGGTGACACCAGGTAAGTCTTTCTAAAAAAGTTCAAAAAGTCATTGAGTTTCTGTTGGAGTGATTTTTTGGCTGACATCGTTTCCGGCTCGCTTGGATCCAGTGAAAACGTATCAAAGTTCATGAAATAGCCAGAAGCAGTTCGATCAATTGTTGGAATTGCATCGGGATTTGTTGAAAACGGATTTTGCTCTTGACGAGGCATGTTGACATAGATGTCTGTATTAGGTAGGGGTGGGCGGAATTTGCGTAGTCGCGCTACGCAAAGCTCTGCGAAACGGTAAAAAATCTCCGCGAGCATGCAAAAGTTCCGCGAACACGCGGAATTGCTTGCTCCGCCCGTCCGCTATGCTTTTTTCCTGTTCGCGAACGCTGTTTGCGTGCTCGGGGAGAAATATCTCGCGAACACGCAATTTGAAAGCGCGAACAAGCAAAAAATTCTGCAAAGCGGCGGATCGTGGAATTTTTGGTAATTCCGCGTTCTCCGTGGAACGCGAAATTACCCAAATTCCGCAAATTCCGCGAGCGGAACGGAATTTACCGCCCAGGCCTAGTATTAGGTCTAACTGCAACTTGGTTGTTAAGTTGATTTTCTTCTTGTCGAAGTGGAACGAGTTCCATAGCATTGTTGCTTAGTCCATCATTCCGTACAGGTGGCTCTTCAAACGTGATGAGTCTTTCTGTTTGGACTTCTTGGATTGTAGCGAGAGGAGGGCGTCTGCTACTGTGGAGTCCACGAGGCCTACTCTTTAGTATCAGCCACATAGTGTGGTTTGATTAAGTCGATTGAGACAAATCTTTTCTCCTTTTCTCTGGCAAGAGGTGGCAGAAGTACAGTTCTTGTGCCGTGGATTGCAAGGACCGGTACAGGCTTTCTGTAGGATGGCCCAAATTCTTTCTTGTCAGCAATCTTCTCTCTGACCAGATCCCCGATTTTTGGGATCCAGATAGGTCTTGCCGTTACTGCCTTGACTTCCTCAGTGGTGGCCTGTTTCTGGAGCACGTTACTTTGTTGTGTCCTGGATTCATTTAGATCCTGTAAAACAGCCAAACGATCATGGATATCAAATGGTTTTTCATCCGCCACTGTGCCTTCACAATCAAGATCAGGTACCCACATTCTTGTCCCAAATAGGACATCGTAAGGAGTGACACCTCCTAGAGAGCTTCTTGGCTGGTTATTGAGCGCGCGCTGTACCCCATAAAGGTGATCGACCCATCTACCGCCCTTGTCTAATACCCTAGCTGTTAAAGATTGCTTTAAGTCTTGGTTTTTCCTCTCCACAACAGAATTTCCCTCGGGATGGTACGGAGAGGAGTACTGCAATGCTACGCCCATTCCTTCCATGGCCTCTTTGTAAGCCCGAGAGCTAAACGCCGTACCACGGTCAGAATGTAACGTGCCAACTGAGTATGTGCCGATAAAGACTCGCAAATCTTTTATAACAGTTCGAGCATCAGCCGAGCGCTGAGGCCAAACCTTGAGGAAACTTGAGCTGGAATCCACTGCAACCATGATATATTTCTTGGACCCATCAGATTGTAAGGGTCCGCAGTGGTCCAAATACACACATGTGAGAGGTTTGTATGATTTCAATAATGGTGTCTGCGCTGGGCTTGTTACGGTGGAGCCTTTTATCTGCTGACAGATGTCGCATTTCAAGACTTAGGGGCCGATTCCGATTCGGGCCGGAAAACATACCGACCGACTCGGTATGGGAATGTTGCCCGACCGACACGTACCGGCGCTGCCCGACCCGTGTAGTACGATGAAATGCATGTGAATCACGACCGACTCGTACGGAACACAAGCCGAATGACCGAACCGCACAGAAACAAGCTATCCGGCCGGGAAACTACGCGAATCGAAGCGACCGACACGCACCAGGAATGAACCCGACCGAAACGTACCCGCGAACTCCGACCCGCGCAGTACGATGCAATGCGTGGAAAACCAGACCGAGTCGCACGGAGCCCAAGCCGTACGACCGACATGCATACAAAACCCAGCCGAAGCAACCCCATACTCCGCGACCGACGCGTACGCCGCACATGAAACCCAGCAGGAACCCAGCTTGAAAGACTCGGAGAAGCCCGCATGAGCCAACTGCAGCATCCTACTCGGTCAGTAGAACGTCTCCTACATGCCTAAAAAACTCAAAGGAAAAAATCCCAAAAAAAGGGCCAAACAAGCAATGACAAAGTCAATAAATACACCCACAACTCCACCCATATAAAGGCCACAAATCCCTACCATGATCCTTTGCAAATTCAACTGACCTGCCAGCACAGAACACCATCAGACAGCAACCAGACACACTCACAACTCATCCATCACACAAGCCACACACCATTAGCACCTCCCAAATAGCACCCTCAAATACACCCAGCAAAACCTACACTCACCCACCCTCACTTGCACACTCACACACACATCAATCCCCACCACCACCCATCACCATGCCCCCAAAGAAGAATCCAAAGTTCCTAGACAGTGAATTGGAAGTCCTGGTAGATGAGATCCTCAGGGTAGAGCCACAGTTGTTTGGTACATTGGTCCAACAGACCCCATGTCGCAGAAAACCAAGATGTGGGAGAGGATCGTCGACAGGGTGAACGCACAATCACCATGTTTGCGCACAAAGGAAGACATCCAGAACAGGTGGTATGATGTGCGCAGGAGGGTCAAGGACCTACTCAAGAAGGATTACACCGTGAGTCAGCGCACCGGCAGTGGCCCTCCTGCCAAACCACTATACCTCAGGCCCTGGGAGGAGAAGGTGCTGGCCATCCTACCACCAGTGAGCGTATATGGACTATCAAACATCCCAGAGCCTGGTGAGTACACAACCAATATACCCAATATTATGTGACAATACACACACATCACTGTCAAGGGGATAGTCAAACCATGCACCCTTAGCAAATCCACAGCAACCAAAAGATAATCATCCCAAGATGTGTATGTTAGTTAGATAAACACAATACATGCCATCTCATAGTGACATGTAACTGTGTCATGACATGTACAAACCTAACAACAAATAGAGCAAGGCAGTGGCACAAATATAACCAACAAACACAGTCAGATATTTTGCCACCACTAGAACACCACCTCACAGGGAAGCTCACTGAAAGGAAGGAATTCTGTGTATGCTGGTGAAGTGAGTGTAGGCAATAGCATGATGGGAGTTGTAGTCACAGATATTGGTCACCCTCACAATTTGCACATCAACACCACTCTGAACCATGCTCACATCACAGGGAGTGGAAAAGAACTGACAAGATGGCTGACACTGGGTACTGCTGTGGGGAGCACAAGGCCCTGCTGGGAACTGTGCACCAACCAACAGCAGGACACCACTGACTGACATCCTGAAAGCCAACTTGCACTCCCTGCAATGGAAGCACGTTCCATGGTGGAATATCTGGCTGGGTGGGAAGGAGGACTGACAGCTCTGACCATATTGGTAGTTCGTTTCTCAACTCCACTACCTGTTCCCATAGCATGTTATGCATAATTGTGCCACCTTTTGCATCTTTGAACCCGTTTTGTTCCCAATTATGTAAATATTCATTGTACGACTGTACATAGTAAAAGGAATCACACACAATCAGTGTGGGGAATTCATGATCCGTATTTCTAAGTGCCAGTATAAGTGCTTTGAGTTCTGCCAACTGAGCCGTGCAGTCTCCTAGAGATTGCGTTTTAGTGCAACTCGGATGGAACTTGCCATCGTGCATGCGACCTTTAACAATCGCAGACGCCGCGCTGTAAGCTTGCTTACTTCCTTGGCCGGTTGAGCAGACCCGTCAGTGTAAATAATGTATTCATACTGATCTAGAGGCAAAATTTCATTTGCTAGAGGGTATTCTTGTTCGTATTGCAGGAATGCCTGTGTTTTTAAACTTGGATAAAATCTCTATTCAACATCCGTTGCAGTAAGAGAATTAGCCCATTGTATCCATCTTGGATGTAAGGCTTTAGCATTTTGAATGCTAGCTTTTGTAACAGCTTCTAAAGCTGGTACTGGGTTCACGACAATTATGCGTTTTCCCTGAGCCAGAGCTCTTTCTCTTGCTACAGCTGTCTGCACTGCTGTCAGAATTTTTTCTGTTGAAGTGAAATGCATCTCTGCGTTTGTGTACAGGTGTGATTTGTATGTGATTGGTACTGTTTCGCCTTCATTAAAAGTTAAATAAGTGTACCCGCATTGACCTGCTATTATTCGGATCACTAAGTTCTGTGCGTTTACGCGTGTCTGTAAATGTTTAGAAGCTATCATGTCTTCCTGTAGGGAACGCAGGATAGTTGTGTGTTCCTGTGTCCATTGTCTAACTGAAAAGTCAGGTTTTATTAAGTCGTAGAAAGGTTTTACTCTTTCTGCGTAATCCAAAATGTATGTTCGACCAAAATTTAGGAATCCCAGAATTGATTGTAAATTCTTTACTGATTTTGGAGGTTGGAGCAGCACACACTTTTCTAAAAAGTTAGCTGCCAGGCTTTTTCCCTCACTTGACAGCTCGTATCATAAAAACAGGACATTGAGGTGGGCAATTTTTGATTTTTTGAAATTAAATTTATAGCCCTCAGAGGCGAATCCTATAATAATGGTGCTCACACTGGTCAAGTGCCTTTTTAAGTCATCGTCTGTCAGATAAATATCATCCACATAGGACAATGCTTCTTCATCCAAATTTTGGAGTAACTCTGTTACCCTTGCTGAAAACAACCCCGGGCTATTCTATACCCTTGAGGGAGTCGGCAGAATTGCCGATGTGACCCTAACGCACTGAATGCAGTCAGATACCTGCTTTCAGGCGCTATATTTTGGCAGAAAAATCCATTTGAGATATCAAGTGTTGTTTTGTATTTTTTCCGCACAATGTTATTCATTAATGCAGCACTGTGTGCATTTTGAACTGCAAATGTCTTTGTGCAAGTCTTTAAATGTCTGTAATCTAAAACTAGACAATATGTATTGTCAGGTTTGGCTTCGGGGAACAAAGGATGAAGTGCAATTTTCTATCACCCCCTGGTATTCAAGTTGATCTAGAATCTCCCTGACTTGTTTTTTAGCTTCCTGCTTTATAGGGTATTGCCTTTGGACATTTGGGGAAACTTTTAACGGGATCACGTGGTGGGTTGAATCCTCATCCCAACCAGCATGATTTTTGTACAATGCTGGAGCTAGGGCAACCGCCCACTCCTGCGCATATGCATGTTTTAGGTGAATGGGAACGAGGTCGGAAAAGGCTGGAAAAATTATCGTTTCTCCCCTAGGGAACTCCATGACGAATGCAGGCGGCCAGTCTTGTTCTGCTAATAGAATGTCATAACCAGATGACAGATTTTTCCAAAAGAAACCTTTAACTTTTCTGGGTTTGTCCCCCTCCATCCGGAGTGTTATCTCATGTAACTTATGTGGGACACTTACCCGAGTATCAGGTGTTTCCACCGTGATATACTCACTCAACTTCGCTGTCACCAGAAATTCCTTCAGGTTCTGGCGAGCTATCGTTACTTCTGCCGCGCTGTCTAGCATCGTCAGAGCCCATTCCCCGTTCAGAAGCTGTGTCCTCAGAATTCCGGGCATGTCTAATCTTGAGACCTGCTACCTTCTTCTTTTTGAACTGAGGTTTTGATTTTTTTTTCCTCTTTTTTAGGTGCGTAGTCCGCAGCGCGTTGCGTGTCTCTGGACTTTGTATGCTCCTCTTGTCTGTGTTCTGACCGTCCTCCCCTCTCGGAGTTTCTTGATGAACCCTGAAAGGAACGAGTATCAGTATTCTGATACCTGTCAGGTTTTTTAATATTATCCCTATTCCTGAGGTTATACCTCCTTTCAGAGGGCTCCTGTTGAGAAGACCTACCTCTGGACTGAGATCTGCTGTCTTTAGACTTTTGTTGATTTTTATTTTCCCACTTCTTTTTAGAAGAAGTAGGCGTCTGCTTTGTAGTGTCCTTTTCAGGACTGCCCACCAGTTGTGGTTTTAATGCTTTCCCACGTAGACTGTCTCTGCCTAATTCTGCATATGCAGTTTCATATATTTTGGGTTGTTCGTGTTGTTGATCTACTGGACTGAACTCCCTTAGGCGTTGGCGGATCGCCACTGAAGCTGCTTCCCCCTTAATGTTAGCTAGTATTATGGCTGAGACCTGTTCAAAGTTGTTTAGCAACTTCATTCCTAAGTTAAGGGCAGACTCTGCTCCGTACTCATTTTGTATCTGTTTCAATACTTCAGGTACTACTGCTTTTGACGGGATACTATGTGTTCTGGTATATATGGCAGCAAAGACTGAACCCCAGGAGGTGCAGTCCTCTGCTTGTGGTGTGAGACCCATGGGCAAGCAGATTGTTAGAATTCTGTGTTTATCACTGGTTGTAGTATTCGGGAATACTGCTTCAAGCTGAGTTATTTTCTGAGCTATCTAGAATGGGATTTGTTCGCGTTTTGCTGGCATTTTGCCCATTATCGCGTGTAATGTTTGAGGAGCTATTTTATTAACTGTACCTTGGACTGGAGTGTCTTGTGCTGCAGCTGGTGCAGGTTGAACTGTTAAAGTCCTCATTACAAATTGTGTGAGGTTTCTGTAGATTTTAATTAAATCTCTGTGTTGTACGAGAAAGTCTGGCTGTGGCATTGTGTCAATGTCAGGATGTGGCGTGTATGCCGCTAATATGGGCCGTGTGGCTCCTGCTCCTCCGAGCGGGCCTAATCTTGCTCTTCCTCATACGTGGGGTAGGGTGCCTTTAAACCAGTAATTATGCTCCTGACCTTGACTGGTAGGTCGCTCCCCCACCACACAGCTCCGTCTGTGTGCCCTGCTGCTGCCCCTGATTGTGCTCGTTTTTTCCTTTCTGTGCCCCCTTGCTGGCCCTGATTGTGCTCGTTTTTCCTTTCTGTGCCCCCTTGCTGCCCCTGATTGTGCTCGTTTTTCCTTTCTGTGCCCCCTTGCTGCCCCTGATTGTGCTCGTTTTGCCTTTCTGTGCCCCCTTGCTGCCCCTGATTGTGCTCGTTTTCCTTTCTGTGCCCCCTTGCTGCCCCTGATTGTGCTCGTTTTTTTCCTTTCTGTGCCCCCTTGCTGCCCCTGATTGTGCTAGTTTTTTCCTTTCTGTGCCCCCTTGCTGCCCCTGATTGTGCTCGTTTTTTTTTCCTTTCTGTGCCCCCTTGCTGCCCCTGATTGTGCTCGTTTTTCCTTTCTGTGCCCCCTTACTGCCCCTGATTGTGCTCATTTTTTTTCCTTTCTGTGCCCCCTTGATGCCCTGATTGTGCTCGTTTTCCCTTCTGTGCCTGTTTCCCGCCGCTGCGCCCCTGCGACCCCGCCCCCTCACTGCCCATTCGCTGCCCCATTCCCTGCTCCTCCCTCCCACCTCCCCATTTATGGCGGCCGCTGCGTGGTGAAGAGAGCGACCCCTGACCTTGACTGGTAGGTCGCTCCCCCACCACACAGCTCCGTCTGTGTGCCCTGCTGCTGCCCCTGATTGTGCTCGTTTTTTCCTTTCTGTGCCCCCTTGCTGGCCCTGATTGTGCTCGTTTTTCCTTTCTGTGCCCCCTTGCTGCCCCTGATTGTGCTCGTTTTCCTTTCTGTGCCCCCTTGCTGCCCCTGATTGTGCTCGTTTTTCCTTTCTGTGCCCCCTTGCTGCCCCTGATTGTGCTCGTTTTCCTTTCTGTGCCCCCTTGCTGCCCCTGATTGTGCTAGTTTTTCCCTTTCTGTGCCCTCTTGCTGCCCCTGATTGTGCTCGTTTTTTCCTTTCTGTGCCCCCTTGCTGCCCCTGATTGTGCTCGTTTTTTTTCCTTTCTGTGCCCCCTTGCTGCCCCTGATTGTGCTCGTTTTTCCTTTCTGTGCCCCCTTGCTGCCCCTAATTGCGCTCATTTTTTTTTCCTTTCTGTGCCCCCTTGATGCCCTGATTGTGCTCGTTTTCCCTTCTGTGCCTGTTTCCCGCCGCTGCGCCTGCGGCCCCGCCCCCTCACTGCCCATTCGCTGCCCCATTCCCTGCTCCTCCCTCCCACCTCCCCATTTATGGCGGCCGCTGCGTGGTGAAGAGAGCGACCCCTGACCTTGACTGGTAGGTCGCTCCCCACCACACAGCTCCGTCTGTGTGCCCTGCTGCTGCCCCTGATTGTGCTCGTTTTTCCTTTCTGTGCCCCCTTGCTGGCCCTGATTGTGCTCGTTTTTCCTTTCTGTGCCCCCTTGCTGCCCCTAATTGTGCTCGTTTTTCCTTTCTGTGCCCCCTTGCTGCCCCTGATTGTGCTCGTTTTTCCTTTCTGTGCCCCCTTGCTGCCCCTGATTGTGCTCGTTTTCCTTTCTGTGCCCCCTTGCTGCCCCTGATTGTGCTCGTCTTTTTCCTTTCTGTGCCCCCTTGCTGCCCCTGATTGTGCTCGTTTTTCCTTTCTGTGCCCCCTTGCTGCCCCTGATTGTGCTCGTTTTTTTCCTTTCTGTGCCCCCTTGCTGCCCCTGATTGTGCTCGTTTTTCCTTTCTGTGCCCCCTTGCTGCCCCTGATTGTGCTAATTTTTTTTCCTTTCTGTGCCCCTTGATGCCCTGATTGTGCTCGTTTTCCCTTCTGTGCCTGTTTCCCGCCGCTGCGCCCTGCGGCCCCGCCCCCTCACTGCCCATTCGCTGCCCCATTCCCTGCTCCTCCCTCCCACCTCCCCATTTATGGCGGCCGCTGTGCGGTCGCGCCGCTGGCGCGCCGAAGGCGCGCCTAAGGCAAGCCCGTCTGCGCCCGTCCGCGCCGTGACCGCGCCCAGTGCCAGACCCCCTGTTCCGGGCATCCCCCGCGCCCGCCACATCAACAGACGCCGATACGACGCCAGCACCCTCCACGCACTCAACCCCGGAAAAGATCACGCCTGCTACCAGGCTACCCCGAAGCGCACCCAAGGGCCCTTCACCTGCCGGAACTGCAGCTTCGCCAGCACCCGCCCCGCCAAACCACCGCCCAGGAAAGAACCCAACTACCTCAGATGCATCCTCCTCAACACCCGCTCCGCCCGCAAACACGCCATCGAACTCTGGGACCTTCTCGACTCAACCTCCCCAGACGTCGCATTCCTGACGGAGACCTGGCTGAATCCCGCTTCAGCCCCCGACATCGCCATTGCCATCCCGGACGGATACAAGATCACCCGCAGGGACCGCACCAACGGAGTCGGAGGAGGCATCGCCATCGTCCACAGGAACACCCTCAGAGTCTCAACCAACACCGACGACACCCTCAGCACCGCCGAACACATGCACTTCCAGATCCACACCGATCCCAACACCACCCTCAGAGGAACCCTCATCTACAGACCCCCGGACCCCGACCACAGTTCAGCGATTCCATCGCTGACTTCGTCAGCACACACGCCATCGCCTCCACGGACTACATCCTCCTCGGGGACCTGAACTTCCACCTCGAGAACAACAAGGACACCAACTCCACCACCCTGATCGACAACCTCGCCACCCTCGGACTCAGACAGCTCATGACAACACCCACCCACGCCGCCGGCCACACGCTAGACTCCATCTTTTTCGCAAGCCCACACGTCTCCTTCAACCACACCTCCGAACCCCACTGGACTGACCACCACTGCATCCACTTCACCTACAGGAAGCCCACCACGAACCACCGCACCGAACAAATGCCTCGCCGCTGCTGGAGCAGAGTCACGGAAGACCAGCTAACCACAACCCTCGCCCTGAGCCCACCCGCCGAACCCTCCGACCCCGACACCGCCGCCCGCAACCTCAGACAGTGGATCGACGACTGCGCCAACACCCTCGCCCCGCTCAAGAATCCGCCCAACAGCCACACCAGCAAGAAAGCCACCTGGTTCACCGAAGACCTCCAGGCCTCCAAACGAACATGCCGAAAACTGGAGAAGATCTGGCTCCACGAACGGACAGCGGACAGCTACGCCGCCCACAAGAGCGCCACCCGCAGTCACCATCACCTCATCAGATCCGCCAAAAGGGCCTCACTCAAAGACCGCCTAGACAACAACGCACACAACAGCAAAGAGCTCTTCAACATCGTGAAGGAACTCTCCAACCCCAGCTCCAACACCAACGACATCCAGCCATCGCGAGACCTGTGCGACTCACTGGCCACCTTCTTCCACCGCAAAATCGCCGACATCCACGACAGTTTCAACACCACGACCGCCCCGGCAACCACCGAGACCACTGCCCCCACAACCACCAACCGCCTGCTCTCCTGGACCAACATCAACGACGAGGACACCAGCGAGATCATGAACACCATCCACTCCGGTTCACCGCTAGACCCGTGCCCTCACCACATCTTCAATAAAGCCAGTACAGCCATCGCGCCCCATCTCCGGAAAATAATCAACATCTCCTTCGAGACAGCAACCTTCCCGGAAAGCTGGAAGCACGCCGAGATCACCGCCTTACTCAAGAAACCCAAGGCAGACCCCAAGGACCTCAAGAACTTCCGACCCATCTCTCTGCTCCCGTTCCCCGCGAAGGTCACCGAGAAAATCGTCAACAAACAACTGACCCGCTACCTCGAGGAGAACAACATCCTGGACCCTTCCCAGTCCGGCTTCCGCAGCAACCACAGCACCGAAACCGCCCTCATCGCCGCCACCGATGACATCAGGACCCTGCTAGACAACGGAGAAACAGCAGCCCTCATCCTCCTGGACCTATCAGCCGCCTTCGACACGGTCTGCCACCACACACTACGAACACGCCTTCACGACGCCGGGATCCAAGAGAAGGCCCTGGACTGGACCACATCCTTCCTTTCCGGCAGAACACAAAGCGTCCGCCTTGCCCCCTTCCGATCCAAGGCCACCAAGATCATCTGCGGCATACCCCAAGGCTCCTCCCTCAGCCCAACGCTGTTCAACATCTACATGGCACCCCTCGCCCACGTCGCCCGACAGCACAACCTCAACATCATCTCCTACGCCGACGACACCCAGCTGATCCTCTCCCTCACCAAAGACCCTCACACCGCCAAAGCCCACCTCCACGAAGGAATGAAGGCCGTCGCCGAATGGATGAGGACCAGCCGCCTGAAGCTGAACTCGGACAAGACGGAGGTCCTCATCCTTGGTTCCAACCCTTCAGCCTGGGACGACTCCTGGTGGCCAACATCACTGGGAACAGCCCCGCCACCCACCGACCACGTACGCAACCTAGGGGTCATCCTCGACCCCACCCTCTCCATGACTAAGCAGGTCAACGCCGTTTCCTCATCCTGCTTCAACATCCTCCGAATGCTCCGCAGGATCTTCAAGTGGATCCCCACCGAAACAAGAAAAACAGTCACCCAGGCCCTCGTCACCAGCAGGCTGGACTACGGAAATGCCCTCTACGCAGGAACGACGGCTAAGCTCCTGAGACGGCTGCAACGCATCCAGAACGCCTCTGCACGTCTTATCCTCGACATCCCCGACGCAGCCACATCACACCCCACCTGAGAGACCTGCACTGGCTCCCTGTCAACAAGAGGATAACCTTCAAGCTCCTCACCCACGCACACAAAGCACTCCACAACTCCGGACCAGCCTACCTCAACAGACGACTCAGCTTCTACACCCCCACCCGCCAGCTCCGCTCGACCAGCCTCGCCCTCGCCACAGTCCCCCGCATCCGGAAAAACGACCGCTGGCGGCAGATCCTTCTCCCACCTCGCCGCCAAGACCTGGAACACCCTCCCCAACAACCTCCGACAGACCCAAGACCTACTGGCCTTCAGAAGACTCCTCAAGACCTGGCTCTTCGATCAGTAGCAGCACCACCCCCCTCTTCCCCCAGCGCCTTGAGACCCTCGCGGGTATGTAGTGCGCTTTATAAGTGACATGATTGATTGATTGATTGATTAAGTGAGCGGAACCTCTACTTCCTCAAAAGGAGTATAGTCCGCTGGTGTTTCACCTTCTAGGTAGTAGTGAAATGCATTTGTAATTGCATTCACTGCTGGGAATGTAACCCATGAATAGAACACCTCTGTTTTATCAGATTCATGTGCCTCAATCACGAAAATTACTGTACCACCCCTGGCTCTTAAGCCATGTTCTAGAAGTTTTATGGTGACTGCCCTTCTGAAATTTGGTGCAATTTGTATTGCATCTTCAGGGTCTTCTTCTAAACCGAAGAGGTTTGTTGTAACTCCCCTTTCTTCGTCTGTTTCTTCCACAATTTTTTATTGGAAGAAGGGAGGTTAAAGAATTTTTAAGATAAGGTGTAAATGCACAATTGTAGGAACTATATGGCCTTCAAGCTTGAATAACCAACAGCTGATAAATAGTATTCTCGTATTACTCAGCTGCAGCGGATTTTGTGCCCACCCACTCCAGACGTCTCTGGGGTTTTGTGAGTAGGTTCTCTGAGAATAGCATGACTGAACTACTCAGATTCTACTGTTAAATACGTGCCCAACCAACGTTGGACGCCATGTCGTGTAGTTCCTATAGTACCCCTGCAGGACCTGCGCATTTGGATAACATATACTGCGGGCTTGGTGGCAGACTAACTTTGAGCACGCCCACCGTATATGTTAGCCTAGTTTGCATTAGCTAGCTCGCAGTGCCACTAGTGTCTCCTCTTATCAGGGAGAGATTAGTTTCTGGCAACCTTAGAACATGACAAACCTGATTCCCTCAGAATCGTGGAAACAACATACTACCTTTCGCTCAGTCACTCGTGCTCACTTATTCGGTTTGTCTCAGAGAGTTACACAGAATAAACAGTCGGGCGTTTCAATAAGTATTTATTGAACAGTTGTTATTCTAGTGTAGAATATATGTGCTGCGGTAACCAGCAGACAATAGCAGAGATATATTATCAGCAGTACAATAAAAGCAAAGGGATAGAACAGTTCTACCATATTGCGATAATCATGAGTACATACATGAATATAAAAGCATTATGCAAGTGCGCGTACTCCTACGATGCCTAACTAGATGTACCTGAGTGTACCTAGCATATGTGTATAGGTCTTAGAAGCTAAGAGCCAAGAATCCTTCTAGGATTTAGTCGAACCCCCATACCTGAATAGAGAGAGTGTGGGCACCGTCCTGGTCTCGAGTTGGACACCCCGTCCGGGTTGTGTCAGACCACTGTCAGCTTGAGCGACTGCATGCAGTAGCCTCAGCATCTCTGGTCAGTGTGTCAGCATGGAAGTCTTGGTTCCCTCTGTCTTACCGGGGCAAGATGTGTTGTATTTATACCCTAAAGAGTCTCGGTCCTCAGTATGGTTTGTATTGGACATGAGGAAGACGTCAGGGGTGAAATTTGTACATACATATTATGGCGGTGGTGTATTCTTAGAGAGCAAAGAGCCATGCATAATTAATGAGTACAGTGTGGGCCTGTGTTTGGAAAAACCCTGCTGTATTCAAAACCACAGGATAGATAACGTTCAGCCCTCAGAGCTCGTTGTGTACTAGCGGGGACCAATGTAGGTGAAAGATCATGCCTATATAAGGAATCATGACTATAATAGGACATGTACAGTACATCAAGTTGCTGATCGCGAGCGTGGAAAATAAACCTCCCGGCGAGATTCTCAACGCGGGGAGGTCAGGTTTCTCATTGCGAGTGGTCGCGTATGCTCGCGACCGCTCGCGATGAGAAACTACCAGTCCGCGTTGAGAAAACTGCTGCTCGAGTACAAATCTACTCGAGCGGTAGAAAACGACTGCTTGCACTGTGCAAGATGCCGTTTGCAATGATTGCACAGTGCGGACAAGCATCCGGCACTGTGCAATCAGTGCGAACAGCATTTTCCCTACCGCACCATGCAGTTCGCGTAGCTACGCGTAGCTTGCGTAGTACGAAGTGCACTTTGCGTAGCTACGCGTAGCGCGACTACGCGAACTACGCCCAGGGTTAATCATAATGGATGGACAATAGAGAAAACACTATAGAGCCTAACCTCCCTCCCCTTTCTTAGAAGAAATATTATTAGTACTAGAAGATCTCTGGGCTTTGTCTGCAGACCCCATACCTTAGACTATAGATGGTAGTTCTACATCATAGGTGCTGTCACGCTCTTCTCCTTGGAAAGGTCCCTCTCCGAGTGTGTGCCCCCTATGCATGTATCCCCATAATATCAAAGTATGAGTGTTCAACAACAGCTGCATTGGTATGTTTTGTCTAGGTGCTAGGGTCTGACCAGAACAAAATAACAAGGGGCATTGTTTATCGACCTTGCACACAATGTTCAGACTAAATTCCAGGAACATGCAGAGAACGAACACAGCAGACAGTTCTCATGTGAAAAGCACAAACAGTCATTTGCAAAAATAAAGCCATGTAGTAACGTGCGCAAACCCACTGTTGGATTTATAATAACTATTACAGAAAATAAGTTATTAAACTTTCTTTTCTGTGAGCCAACATCTAGCTTTCTAGCTGCCCTCTCCTGATTGGCCAGCCTTTCCCAGGCTGAGGCAGAGCTGCATGATGAAGTGTGAAGTGTTCTGTCAGAGTAGACAATGGATTTCCTGTGGGTGGAATACTTTAGCTGCAGAGGCCAAAAGGCAGGAAGAGGGTGGGGGAGCCAAACAGGTCTTCAAAGGGAGAATGACAGTTTGTGACCAGCATAGCCTGACTCCCGCATCCTGCACCCCCAGTCACCCAGGAGCCTCATCAATTAAATTAGTCCGGGGTTTGGAAGGAGTGTGTTAGTAAAACTTAGCCACACCAGTAGGTTGGCTTAGCCATTTCTAACCCCAAAGGAGAGACCTTCTCCATGTTGGATTTTGAGAGAATAGTGTTTTCTGAGGCAAGAATATGCAAAACTTTGTAGGAAGTGGTTATACACCTGGGTGGAAGTGGTCAGATGTGCCCCCCTACTTGATGCCCAGAAACTGTGAATAAATATGGAAGACTGCAAAGCTCCTCATATCTGCTGTCTGAAACTACTAGGAGAGGAAGGACTGCCCTGCTGGAATCTAGATCTGCACCCAAAGGACTGCACTCTAAAGGAATGCACCTGCTGCAAAAACTGGTACTACAGCCCTAATGACTTTGCCTTGCTTCAAGAAGGATTAATGAGTGGACTCCCTGCAAGCTACTGATTAACAGAGCCCTCCTGCATCATCTCCACCAAGAGTTCCAGTCCTGGAGTGCATCCAATGGACTTTTAGGGATTTTACCAGGTGCATTGTGTGAATTGTAGTCCAGACACCACAAGGACCATCTAGGAGATTCCAAACCTTTGGATTTATGTTTTGGACACTTTGAACCCTCAAGGAGACCTTGTGGAAGAAGATCCAGATGTTTGGTGAGGTTTGGGAACTTTTTCTCAAAAAGCTCTATAAGGTGACTGACTCAGCGTAAAGAATCAAGTCGCCTATCCTTCAACCAAGACCTAGCCTGGATGTCAGGTTCATCCCGCTGAAATCACCAAAGCTCCGGACTTCCAGAATTTGCCCGAGGCCGCGCTGAAAAGCAATCTGATGACGTTGTATCAAAATCTGTCTGCTGGAGAGTACCGCTCAACGTCAAGAAAATAATCCTCCAGAAAATTTTCTACGTTTGAAGGTAAAATTTGGACCGAGGCCTCACGCTTAGTGTATCTGACCTGGGCGCCATCGCGGTTGCCTTCAAACTTTGACTTTGTCCTAGTCAAGTGCGACCAGATGTCTCACAGTGCAACTATAGTTTTATAAGCACTAGAAAGTTTTTATTCTTTAAAAATTCACATCTCCGGTTCTCTACATTACATATTTGTCGTTTTGTGTATATTTATTCATAAAATATAATCTATGTTTAGGAATTGGAGTTGGATTTTTATTGTGCATAGTGTCTTACTTATTTATTGCTTTGGTGTTTTTAAATGCTTTGCAGACCTGTATCCTAAGTTACGCCTGCCTGCTCTTTTCTAGCTACCAAGGTTTGAGCAAGGGAAACATTTATTGAGACCTTAACTGACCCTCTTATTGTGTTTGTAGACTTATTACTAGTGGTAAGTCACTACTTATCACTACTAATAATCCACTTTCCAACAGTAGGCTAAACGTAGTCTTAGTCCATCACGATTAAAGACCTACCAGGAGGAGGATCTATTGTTTCTTTGCAAAGATATTACCCGACAAGCTAGATAGACCTATGAAAGATTGATTGAGTTGACTCAGAAATATGAAATTGACATTCAGAAATCCAAGGTTTTACAAAGAAATTACAGATTAGACTTTAAGGATCAATACTTTGCAAACAGGAGGCTAGCTAGAAAGAAATTGCAGATTTAGGAATTAATGACACTGGTTAAGCAATGGAATGAGAGAGAGAAATGGGAAAGTTGGTGGTCAAAATAGAAGGAAACCAAGAAAGTCAGGATGAAGACACCTTTAATGTAAGCCTGGGCGGTGAAATTCGCTACGCTCGCGAAGCCTGCGAAGTTGCGGTAACTTCGCGATTCGCGTAGAACGCGAAGCTACCGTGCGCTACGCAATTTACGGCGTAGCGTAGCTGTTTTTCTTCATCGCGCGCTCAATATACGTTCTCGCGCGCGCGGTAACGACCTACCGTGATTCTGCGTTCGCCGACGCGACTTCCTATCCGTTCGCGGGCGCCACGAGATTTGGAATCCGGCCGCAAGTTCCCGCGAGAGTGTGCGACCGCGAACACGTCATTCGGACGCGCGATCTGACTTCCGGCGGCAGTGTTGGTAAGATCGCGATCCCGAACACGAAGAAACTACATTCTGGCGATGAATATATCTCGAGCATCATAAAACCTTCTCGAAAAAGATGAATTCGTTCATTTTGCACAAAAAACTCCTCAGGTTGTCATTTAGAGATGTAGTTTGGTGAGCAAGGAGTCCTTTTTCTCTTTTTCCAAGAGGAAGGAAGTGCCCCTGATTCTCAAACTTCCTGTTCCTGTCCAGCAGGCTCCTCCCAGTGTTTTGTCCATGTGCTGTTCACTTGCATTTTGATTTTGACCTGGAAGGATCACTTTTTGTGTCTGTCTGCTGCATCATATCATTGGATTGGATTTGAGGACTCTTGGATTTGATATTTTACAAGTAAGTTGGAGAATTGGTGTACTTGTTTGTTTGATTGGGGCTTGTTTGTACCTACATTTTTTGGGGGGATTTCCATATTTTTTTAAATGTATTGTTGTGGCCTGTAGTTTCTGCAGGGGCCTAGTTGTTTTTCTTTGATTGGAATTTCAGCCAGTAGGCCCAGACTTGAGCCCGAGGTACCCATGGGTGCAGGTTTCTGTGATGTCTGTTGAATTTAAAGTTTAAACATCATGTAGGCCGGGCATCCATGGATGGCCTTGTTTACTTTTGAATTGGTAAAAGTGGTTTTTGGGGTGTATTTTATTTTTTGTGGTGTTTGTTAAATAAATAGGCCTTTTCAGCCAGTAGGTAACCCTGGGCGTTCAGCTCGCGGACTTTGGGCAAGTCCGCACTGCGCGACAACGCGGACTTGCACTTTTTAACTTCTTCGCGCGCTCAATGTACGTTTTGCGCGCGCGATAATGACAATTTATGACGATTGCGATGCCGAACACGCAGAATTTACAATCTGGCGAACAATATCTCTCGAGCATCATTAAACCTTCTCGAAAATGTTGATTTAGTTCATTTTGCACAAAAAACTCCTCAAGTTGTCATTTAGATGTAGTTTGGTGATCAAGGAGTCATTTTTGTTTGGTTTTACAATTTTTTCCAAGAGGTAGCAAGTTTCCCAGAGTCTCCAACTGCCTGGTCCTGTCCTTTGTCTTCACTTTTTGTTATTTTGGGTGGCCTGGCCATGTGGGTGGCAGCCATTTTGTGAAGCCAGGCATTGTGCTTTTGCCATAGGCCTGCATTGTCTGTCTTGTCTTCCTTTTCTTGTTGTTGTTGGCGGCCATTTTGTGTGAACAGCCACTGTGCTTTTGCCATAGGCCTCAAAGCTTGTTGCGGCCTAGTGTGGCAGTAGGCCCGGCGGTAGTCATCCTCATGGGTGCATAAAAACTGTTTTTTGTTGTCTGTTGAATTGTAACATAATTGAGGCCATGGATGGCATTGTTTTTAATTGGTAAAAGTGGTTTTTTGAGCGTATTTTCTTTTTTGTGGTGTTTGTTAAATAAATAGGCCTTTTCAGCCAGTAGGTAACCCTGGGCCTTCAGCTCGCGGACTTTGGGCAAGTCCGCACTGCGCGACAACGCGGACTTACACTTTTTAACTTCTTCGCGCGCTCAATGTACGTTTCGCGCGCGCGATAACGACAATTTGTGACGATCGCGATGCCGAACACGCAGGATTTACAATCTGGCGAACAATATCTCTCGAGCATCATTAAACCTTCTCGAAAATGTTGATTTAGTTCATTTTGCACAAAAAACTCCTCAGGTTGTCATTTAGATGTAGTTTGGTGATGAAGGAGTCATTTTTTTTTCTTTTACAATTTGTTCCAAGAGGTAGCAAGTTTCCCAGAGTCTCCAACTGCCTGGTCCTGTCCTTTTTCTTCACTTTTTGTTATTTTGGGTGGCCTGGCCATGTGGGTGGCAGCCATTTTGTGAAGCCAGGCATTGTGCTTTTGCCTTAGGCCTGCATTGTCTGTCTTGTCTTCCTTTTCTTGTTGTTGTTGGCGGCCATTTTGTGTGAACAGCCACTGTGCTTTTGCCATAGGCCTCAAAGCTTGTTGCGGCCTAGTGTGGCAGTAGGCCCGGCGGTAGTCATCCTCATGGGTGCATAAAAACTGTTTTGTGTTGTCTGTTGAATTGTAACATAATTGAGGCCATGGATGGCATTGTTTTTAATTGGTAAAAGTGGTTTTTGGAGCGTATTTTATTTTTTGTGGTGTTTGTTAAATAAATAGGCCTTTTCAGCCAGTAGGTAACCCTGGGCCTTCAGCTCGCGGACTTTGTGCAAGTCCGCACTGCGCGACAACGCGGACTTACACTTTTTAACTTCTTCGCGCGCTCAATGTACGTTTCGCGCGCGCGATAACGACAATTTGTGACGATCGCGATGCCGAACACGCAGGATTTACAATCTGGCGAACAATATCTCTCGAGCATCATTAAACCTTCTCGAAACTGTTGATTTAGTTCATTTTGCACAAAAAACTCCTCAGGTTGTCATTTAGATGTAGTTTGGTGATCAAGGAGTCATTTTTTCTTTGTTTTACAATTTTTTCCAAGAGGTAGCAAGTTTCCCACAGTCTCCAACTGCCTGGTCCTGTCCTTTGTCTTCACTTTTTGTTATTTTGGGTGGCCTGGACATGTGGGCGGCGGCCATTTTGTTAAACCAGCCACTGTGCTTTTGCCATAGGCCTCCAAGCTTGCGGCCCAGTATGCCAGTAGGCCCAGAGGTAGTCACCATGGGTGCATAAAACTGTTTCTGTGTAGTCTGTGTAACTTTGGCATCATTTAGGCCCTAGATGGCATTGAATAGATTAAATTGAATTCCGAAATCTGGCTTTTTTTGGAGGGTCTGACTATTTCACTTATTGGGTGTGGTAAATAAATGCATTTTTTGCGTGTGTACTGTCATTATAATAGTGTTGTTGTAGTGGTTGTCTAACTTTCCAAAGTGTTTTTAGCCATGTGGATTTTTGTTTTTGCATGAAAGCGGTGTGTGTTTTATAAGGCATCCTTTGTCTGCCCATATATAGGCCTGCTTGAGTTCATTGTTTGCCGTGCCTTGTGCCTGTGAGTCACCATGTTTCTGGGGGCCATTTTGTTGTGGTAGTTATTAGTGTGCTGTTTTTGCCAAATAGGCCTGCGTGTCTTTCCATTTTTCCTCTTGTTTTACTGCTGCCAAATCCATCCCCATTGCCAGCTGCAGCTCCCTGATGCTGCTATATAATACATCACACGTGACGTGATGCACAAATTTAGGCCAAACATGCTCCAGTACATTTTAGTTTTAGTTCTTTAATATTCTTATTCTTCCAGAGTGTACAGTAGCCAGTAAAGCCCTGGCCTTGTTGTCAACGTCTCACAAATGGCTACACTGTGTGTTGTTGTTGGAAGAGTTTCTGAAATTTAATAATTGAGGCCACCACACACTAAGTTCTATATTCTATTTGTTTGATTTGTGCTATGTTTGACTGATGTTCTGCCTTTTTTGCTTTTAGGTGCACAAAGACTGAGGAGGAGGTGTGTCTCTCAACATTGCCTGTTGCACTTCCAGACAGACATCCTGCTGCTGGACACACAACGTGACGTGTGACCTGACTGACCAGACATCTCTGCAACTGAGTGCTGCTGACATCTGAAGAAGATGGGCCCAAAGAAAGCAGGTACCAGGTCCTCCAGTACCAAGAAAGTTGCTATTGAGAAGAAGAAGGAACAGAAGAAGCAAGTGACACTGAAGTCTGGTGTGCCGGCCAGTACCTTTTTTGGGAAAAAAAAATTGCGCCTGCAGCAGCGGTGTCCGGGAGGCAAGCTGGGGGCAGCACATCCGCATCAGTGGACCCAACCCACCAACCCAGGGCCAAGCACATGAGTGGAGAAGAGGTAGCCAGCCTAATGGTGGAAAGCAGTGATGCTGAGCCGGAGATAAACTTATCGCTATCTCAAAGTAGTACCCAATCAACGCAGGAGGAAACACAGCAGATAAGTGGTCAACAACAACAGCCGCAACCACCGCCCGCAATAGTAGTTGTTGTTCCTCCTGAAGTAGGGGCAGTTCAGGAAATTGAGCCTCATGCAGAGGTAGAAGAAGAAGCCACTCATTCAGAAGATCCATTGTCTTCCAAATCCCCAGCAAGGAAAAGGAGGGGTAGTCCATCGAGTTCTTCGCCAAGCCCCCTTCTGATGATCTAGATGCCACTTGGAAGCCTCAAACTGAGTCTGAGAGGGAGCCACGTTCCAAGACCAAGCTAGGGAAAAGGAAGGTTCCAGAAAGCCTTACACTTATGGAGGTCGATGTAGAACAGCAAGATGATGATGATGATGACGACGAGCCAGTCATCATGAACATCACTCCCGGCCCCGAGGAGATGGAGACCAACATTCTTACTCTATCCAAAATCGCTGCGAGGGATGTAGCACGCATACCTCCACAGGTAACACCAACACGACCTACAGCTTCCATATTTGCATTAGCAAAGGCCCGGCAGCGACCTACATCCAGCACAACCACCACCTCTGTAGGAGTAGGTAGTGGTACAGCAGCACAGAGTCAAATTCAACACACACCCTACAGATCATCCGGCATTGGAAGTGGCACCTCCAGCAGGAGGCCAAAGTTAAGCTCCCCAGTTTGGGACTTCTTTACGGTTAGCGAAAAGGAGGAGAACATTGCTATATGCTCCATTTGTAATACCTCTGTTAGTCGTGGTAAGCTTGGTACAAACTATGGTACCGGAGGCCAAATGACCCATCTGAAAAAACACCACTTGATCAGCTGGGAGGACCACCTTTGCGACAGAAAAAAACGGCAACCACTGGTGTTGGTGGGGATAAAGGAGTAGAAGAAGATCCGATCACGGTGGAAGAGGAAGGACAGGGAGACATTCTCACTAGTGGTACACAAGGTGTCCCTGACCCCAGCAGTGCAGTCTTAACGTTGCACACATCTTCAGCAACATCTCAGTGGCACAAGAGTAAGAGTCAGCCGGAGACACCAAGAAGTACCAGGTCCGCACTACCAAAAAGTGCGTTGAGCCTAAGAGAAAGGAAAACCATGCAGCCTACCATTATCAGCATGTTTGGGGGTGAGGGGCAGTACGAACGCAACCACCCAATAGCACGTTTGTACAATGCGAAGCTGGCTAAAATGTTAGCACTGGACCTTCTCCCTTTTTCTTTTGTTGAAGGGTTGGGTTTTGTGGAATTTGTGTCAACCATCTGCCCAAAATGGCATGTTCCCAGCCGCTACTATTTTGCCAGAGTTGCAGTTCCAGCACTACATCACGACGTGCTGGAATTGCTAGGAAAGGCCTTGAAGCAGAGTGCTGTTCACAGTATCCACCTGACTACAGACATGTGGACCAGTTGCCAAGCCACAGATTACATGTGCATCACTGCACACTGGATCAGTTTTGTGGGTGTTAGAGAACAGCTATCTGCTGGTGTTGATACTGCAGAGATTTTTCATGCCACTCGCAAACATGCAACTGTAGCCATGTTTGCCATGGAGAAATCTCATACTGCTGCAAACATTTTGGAAGAGTTTAACACCAAGGTCTTTGAGTGGCTGCGCCCAAGAGGGCTTACGATTGGTTTTGTTGCCACGGACAACGGCAGTAATGTAGTTTTGGCCATGCGCAATGGTGGCTATTTCAGGGTCCCGTGTTTGGCACACTGCATTAACATTGTTGTTCAAGACTTTTTGAAAAATGAATCAAAAGTCAGCAACTTACTGGTCACCTGCAGAAGAATATGCACACATTTCAGCCATTCTTTTAAAGCCCGGAAGCAGCTGAGGGTCATTCAACGTGAGCATAAACTGCCAGTCAAAGCGCTCATCCAGGAGGTGCCAACACGTTGGAACTCAACTTATTATATGCTTGATCGTCTGTTTGAACTGTACATACCACTCAATGCTTATGTCATGCAAAGAATAGGGGAACCTACTGTGAGAGGCATGACCGTTGAGATGGCTCAATGGGACCTCATTAAATGCCTGACTGAGATGCTACTTCCTTTTGAGATCTTCACACGTGAAGTCAGCAGGGAGGACTGTACTATGGGCCAAGCTATCCCATTGTTGCACATGCTAGAGCAACAGCTGAAGGATGTGTCTGAAACGTACACAGGTGTGGATGACAAACAAGACGCATATCATTTGGCGGAGACCTTAGCCGCTCGCTTATCGGAAAATACAAGGATTAAAAATAAAATTTTGTCACAACCACATTACATTAGTGCCACAATTTTGGATCCACGGTACAAAGTATTTCTGAACAGCAAGGCAGTAATTCCTTTTCGGAAGTGGATGTTGCCAACTACAAAACTTTGATAGCTAAGGAAGCAACTATTTTCGAAAGTGAACGGCTGTTAATTACAGGCCCCCCACCACAGGCCATAACCAGTACTACAGGGCATCCAGAGTCAAGTTATACTTCGGAGCCTGAGGGCAGTGCATTTGCCTCCCAGCAGTCACCTACACCAACAATAACATCAAGAACAGGATCGTCCGCAGCACAATGTGCAACTGATTGGTTTCTACAGCAGGGGTATGGTAAGTCCAGTGCTGATGCAAAGGCAAAACCGGCCGAGCACATCCGAGCACCCCTTAACATTGAGCGGATGGTCCAGGCCTATCTGGATGACCCAACAGAGGTCTTCATGGATGGAAACCCATTGGTGTATTGGTATGGGAAAAGAAGCCAATGGACAGTGCTCAGCAGGCTGGCGATAAAGTATCTCGCTTCCCCTGTCGCAAGTGTCTCTTCTGAGCGTGTTTTCAGTGCTGCTGGTGCCATTGTAACTTCGAAAAGGACCAGTCTCTCGGCCCAAAGCGTGGAGAGGTTAACCATGATCAAAATGAATCAGCACTTTATACCACCGGATTACAAAATACGTGAATCACAGCAGGAAGAGCAGAGCGACTTGGATGACGTAAATAGTGCGTTACAGGACCTACTTCTGTCCGAACCACCAGAGTTTGAGGACGAGCTCCTCTTCCCTGACAACTAGGCTTTCAAATTGTTGCTTTCTTCCTTCCTTTATGTGTCTGTGTATCTGTCTTTCTGGTTCAAATCAAATCACAACAAAACCATCACCACCGTCTTCTTTTTATTTCCCTATTGGAGTTGCACGTCTGTGCATTTAACTGTCCACTCTTCAGAGTCCTGCTTCATCTTCCTGTCTCGCACGAGTACATTTCCATCAAGCCAGACATTAGTACAATAAATGTTGCCTTTACCAGTCCCGCCTCCATTAGAAGTGAAACGTGACTACTATAGCTATCCTCCGTTTTGTTTTCAAGCTGAAACTCATCAGTGTCCGAAGGCTACAGCCTCAGCAGGCATCCAAAGGTCCTCACTGTCAGGACAGAAGGTACTTGGCAGAGAAAGACAATAGACTCTTCGAAGAAACTTGCTGACATTTGTGCAAACTCAAATGACCAGCAATGAGCACTACACAGGCCGCGGACCATCATCACAGTGCTGCTGACCATGGGAAGCAACTTAAACTGTGACAAAGGTGCCACAGATGAATACGACGAAAACCGAAACAGCGCCTAACACTCAAAATGAATGTGGACTGGAGTAATAATGATGAGGCCACTGCCCCGCAAAAACAAAAAAAAAATGTCATCACTAGGCATCTGATGATCTGACAGCCAAAGAGAAGAGCAAGACAGGTAATGATGGAATGCATTGGACGTTTGCAGACTCTGAGCGATTGCTGTTGTTTGTTGTTGATGTTGTGCATGAAGTCGAACTCTACTCTACTAGTTAATCTACAAAGTGACTCAAGTAAATAAGTGACAGTCAATGTTTCCTTTCTTGTTGTTTAATAACCAAATTGTACTCCTACTACTGCAGGTGCAGGCCAATATCTGTTGCAATTTTTTAATATGGAATATGGACTTAATCGGAGTCAACAATACAGACTGAGTTGTAGTTGGACAACACGTACCACACCATGATGATGACCATACTATCTTTTCGCGCGCAGTCATTCAGTTGGATCAGAGATGATTCAAGGACTAATTGCATTTCATGAAGTGGCATAAGGTAAACATAAACACAACAATTCAACAAGAAAGTAGTAAACACAGCAGACCTACATGTCCATGTAGTGGTCTAGTCGAGTCACGAGTGTAGTGATGACTGACAGCGGAGCATTGATTTTGTCAGTTAATTAGGAAAATGCTAAGTTGCTGTGTATGCCTTTTGTCTGGCTATGTCAAAAATTAAGGTAAATGGAGGTTGGGTCACGGCCGGGCTGGTGCTGTGGTGGGCCTGTTCTGTCCTGTTGTTGTTGTAGCTTAATGCTGTAAACAGAATCTACACGATATATCCAAGCCGCCTCACTCTGAAAGTGTTCTCTCTTCTCTTCTTGGACTCCACCGTAACTGATGTTTTTTTTTTTTTTATTCATTGATTTCTCAATACCCCTTTTGTTTTTCCATCTAGACGTTACAGGCCGGCCTTTACCCTGTGCTTGCTATACTGGGAGACACAACTCACATTTACCTTACCAATCGGCATCAGGAAGGCCACAAAGATTGATGTGCGGAGCGTCCATGGAAGATAGGACCAAGAGGAAGGACGAGATTCAACTCCACAATTTTAGCATGATAATACAGTAACTTTAGTATCATTCATCATTCATCTTTTAATTAATTTGATTCCTTTTTTCTCTGCAATCATTAGGACTGTGTGTTGTGTGTTTGTTTGCTAATTGATCCCTACAAATGTTTGTTAATTGTCTTTGCTATCTTTACAAGTAAGCCCAGTACAACATGGAATTTGGGTCTCTGAGGGCATATTACAGGCAAGGCAAATTGCATAGAAATAGAATATACTGGTGCCCTGTACTGTCTAATTGTCTAGTAGGAGTTATTATGTACTACTCATTAACCATCAAGTTATCTAATCTTCATCATTAACGCATGCATTTCCCTTTTCTCGCTTTATTGATTTTTTGGATAAGATCATGGTCGTCTGCCAAGATTGCGCTTTGCTTTTGTTGTCCATGCATACTGTTTTTCATTTTCAAACCTTTCCCCAAACCCCCTTCCCATCCATTCATCAAACCCTAACCCTCTTCCCCCGGGCTGTGATTTATATTGAGGTGTGATGTGACTACATAAAATGTACACCAATTGATCACACGCTTGCTGGGGCAGATGTGGTGAAAGCAACACTAATTCAATTGCAAGGCAGGGCGAGGAGCTTCTTCTGCTTGGCCACCCATGCTCAGTCTATGTGCATTGTCATTGTGCAAGCCGTCAACGGCTAATAGTAGTACATCATAATTAATTGCCGTCATTGATTGCATTAATCATCAAACTCCTACCACACAGCAGTAAAGGTTACGAATTACGATTGTGTTAAGTTAAGTGACTCACTCGACAGCACAACTGCAGTTTATAACTTCTTGTACTAGGCTGTCCCCGCCACCATTATGTTTAATTTGACTTTAGCAGTTGCAACTGCAATATTGTTTGTTTGGCAGTCGTCTTCTGTACTGTATTTCACTTCGTTCGACTACTCCTCCAACAGTTTTTCTCAGGCAAGTGACTGTCTCTTTTTAAATTTTTTAGCAAATGCTACTGCCAGTGTCTACTCTAGTACTACCACCACAACCATGGCATCTTCTACATTCTCTATGGAAACCATGCAGCCATCGCTGTGCCGAACGTAGTCATCATCAATCACAGGTAAGATAAGTTTGGTGGGAGGTAGAATACTAGTAGGACAAATAACTCGGTGAGGGGTACCGCATCTATCTGTTTGTTATACATCATCGGCAGATTATTTAAATCAAACACTGGCTGCGGCCCTGCAGCAGCAAGCAAACCAATGTGACGTTAATTCATAAAACAGTAACCCCCCACAAAACATTAACATTGTATGTTTAAGTATAAATATAATTTATTACCCTAACAAAAATAAACTATCCCACACCTGACCCACCCCTCTCCCTAACCCCAACCAATGTCCAAAACGAAAAAGTCCAAAGAATGTCCCGAAACCCCAACGCCCAATTCCCACCCACCAAAACAAGGAATAAAAAGGGGCAAAGCAACAGGGTCCTCGATGTTATAATCGGCGGGCTTTAAGGTGTTTGTCCACCAGGAGTTTCACCCGCTCCTCCATTTGCTCCTCTTGCCGTGCCATCCGGAGGAGAATCTTCTTGCGGAATGCCCTGCAGTGGCATCCACAATGGGGGACAGCAGCAGTGCTGGCTGTTAATGATTTGCGGCGGCTGGCTATCAGACCGCGGCGCCGTACCGCTGGAGTTGGGGCCTGGCTGGGGCCCGGGGCATCGGACGAGGCTGCAGCTGCTGCCGCCTCCTCCTCCTCCTCCGCCAGAGCCACCAGCCTCCGGTACTCCCGGCATATGGCCTCCAGTTTCCGGCGCCGGGCCCTGACTGCCAACTCCTTCCGCGATGGTTTGTCTTGGGAAAAGAAAGAAAGAAAATATTGTTGTAACCAGTACTCTTACATAAACAGTAACACAAAATTAATTCAACACATAATGGCACAGTAGCACTAGCAAGAAGCACAGTACATAACATTTGTGGTAATAATCTATCTATCCTCCCACTTCCTCGGCCTCTAACATTTGTGGGAGTTTCAGGCATTATACTAGCACTATGGACTCCAAGCAGTACACAGTACACCAGTGTTCTTCTTATCTCTAGTTTAGGGAAATGACATAACCTGGTTGTAGCCGGCATTGCCAGCTCGGTCATCTATGCTTGAAGCCAAGACAAACATACGAGTCATGACGCAGAGTAACATTAGTTTGATTTACTACTGTTTGCAGGTGGGGAAGCTCGTATTTTTCTATTACGGGTGGCACTGGCCATACTCTCTGTTACATGGAGGGCAATTGCTCAATTTCACAGTGCCTTGGCTACTACAAAAAGGCAGATTATATATCTGATCCAATGATCGTTGCTTTTATATGGGACAACGACATAAGGTCAGTAGCGGTCGTTGGTGGGACTCGGGAGTTTGGCCGGGCGGTGGCGTGGGTAGGGGCAGGATGGGGGTAGTAAACTATGGATTACGGCCAATTACAGGTAAGTAAACATATAAATAAATGAAACTAATTTTGTTGCGCACACTGCATCCCATTTGGCGGTGCAGTGCGCACAATGAAATTCACTTTATTTATTTGTATGTTACAGTAAAGTTACCTGTATTTGCCCGCGTAATACATTGTTTACTACTACCCCCACCCTGCCCCTCCCCACATCGGCTTTGGTACGCTGGCGCGGTTTCTTTAACATTCCCTAAAACTGAGCATCCCGTGACAGTCTCCACCTATGCTGTCTATGATGGATGAATACATACAGGCATCCATCCATTCTAAGTAAATGTCAATCATTCTTCTTAATCTCTCCACAAACCTTACTTTGTTTCACCAACAACAACGCATGTGTCCACTCACTCCGTTGCTTGCCTTGGCTTTGAGTTTCACCCAAACACCGCTGATGATTCTTGCTATCCACGGTATCCACCCATACTGTGTCGCCCACCCAGGCAGGCATCCATTCTTCTTTCACCTTCCACCCATCCTTCAACAACACATGCATCTGATTCCTATCAGCCACCTATCCATGCTTCCAACGTATCCTTCTCTGCCAGTCATCATATTAAATCTCGCCCGCCCTTCCTCCTTCCACCCTTCTTTCCCTTTTTGTTCAACACATCCATCAAGGTCATCTGATCTGACTTTTAGTCTCCTCCATAAAACTTTCACAGCTGAGTTGGAGTCAGATATAAGAGGCCATTGGTTAATGAAGTCACGCTGGTAATGCTATTGGTACTGCATTGCTCATGCTGCTAAGTAAAGGGTGTCTTCTTTATTAACCGTTGTATAATGTTCACTACAACTTCATACCTAATAAGTCTCAACATCAGTACAGTGAGTGAAGTCCACTCCACACACCCTTCCAGCTAGTGCAATGTCAATAAGTCATGAATATAACTTACCACCGCCCGCCACTGCTGCTGGCTCACCCCTGTATCTCCTGCCCCTCCGGAATGGCCGCAACGCCATCGCCGCTGGCCCCACCAGCACTGTTGGTCGGTAGTACGCCTAGCAAAAACATGACACATTTTTAGATGCCTGTACACCTCCCCCTATTTATTATTTTTCACTAGCAAGATTGAAAAAAGGTTAATACATATTTATTATTATAAATCACATTCAATAGTCCAAATCGGGTACTAGAGTACAGTCAGTAGACAGACACTAATAGTGTTATTGTCCCTAAGGTCATTATTATACTATACTCTACTCTTTGCAAAGTTAGCCTGAGCCATGCAACCATTTTTCGCTTCATGTCTTTTGCGCATGTTACCTCGCAGCTTGTTGTGCAGTAACAGTAAGACGCCTTTTGAGCCCACATGAGCACATACAGCTACTGTCTGAGCGTTGCGTACAAGAGGTCGGAAAACAAGCCACTTTGTTATGGAGTTCCGTTAGTCCGTATTACTTAGCCATAGGTAACATGTTACAGTTTTTTGGCAGGACTGACAAATGCTTGCATTAAATTTAACACGCACCATTTTTCTCAGGCAGAGGATTCCCTTCTACGAGTACGAACCAGAGATTTGCAGAGCTTATGAATGATGCATGTAACCAGTAATTCTACGTTCTACGGTGAGGAGTCGCCCAGAATTCACACAGATCTTTTGTCTATATCAGCATGCACTTGTTGCAACAATTTTTATTGTTTTAATCTTATGCATTTTGCTGTTGGAGCTGGCTGGAGTACACTGAATTTTATAGAACAACCTACAGAAGTTGTCATTTGAAAATAAACCTTTTGAACTTACACATAGACTATGTGGTATTTGGTGTGGTGGTGGTGGTGGACTTACACGAGTGAGTGAGCGAAAGTGTGTTATGTTCTGGGTTGTGGAATCATAATCATTGGGTATCTTCGGGTGGGGGTTCGGGGACCTAATGAGACACTAGCTAGTCGTTCAGGGGATTGTGGGTTCACTTCTGACTGAGGTGTGAGGAACGTCCAAGTTCCAAACTCTCATCACCAACATCCTCTTTCATTGTGCATAGTTCTGCATGGGGCTGTGCAGAATACAAGTAGTATGTACTATATCCTATTCCTATCAAAAATAGTCAAATATCTGGTTGTGCATTTTGTTTGTGGTAATTGTCAAAGCCTCAAGATTAAGAAGCCTAGAAGAGGACAACCGAAAGGACTGGACTCAGTGGCTAGAGCTATTAGTATTGGTCAATCTGAGTTTTATTCAAAACCGTACAATAAAGAGTGGCAATGCAAACTGGGAAAGCTTAGCGACAGACTAATATTAGTAGTACAGAGTACAGACATTCATAGCAGAGGCAGTTAGAACTTAGAGGCAGGGATAACCAGAATTTAGAAACAGATAGTCAAGTCAAGATCAACTGATCAAAGAATCTTTTGTAAAAAAGATAATTAGGGAGTGGAGCCAGAATTAATAGTTCAGAATAAATAAGGTCCAGTAAAAGTTAGGGCAATATAATTGTTAATATAACCACTGGAGGACTTACTGGGACCAGCAGCAGGGCCCTCGGTAGAGGAGCGGTCCTCTGGTGGTTGTCCCGCCGACTCGGACCCCGTCTTCTTGCCCCTGGGTGCTGCAGATCAGTGATCATGTAAGATATAATAAAGAAAAAGAAAGACACAAACATTAATGATTGCTGTGAAACAAATAAATTATCTTAAAAAACGCTCAAAAACGTTTTAGGAAACAAAAATTGCTATAAAATTGACCTATCTAATCCGATCGCCTACTGGCTTGCGGAATTCACGGACAGTCTACTTATTGGGGAACACTAATTCAGTGTTCCATTCTGATTGTTTCAAATAAAATCCAGAACACTAACTAAGCCTAAGTACCACCTGACCTAGCCCACCTATTCCAGGCGGGCCAATTGTTCATTAAGCATGCATTTCAATTTTTTATTTCCATCAAAAATGCATAGGTGAGAAGGAGGACACATGCATAAAGTCAGTGCATAATGCATACATCAAATTGTTGGTTGGTTGCGTCTGATGTTCTGCAGCTGACTGACACTGCTAAGCTAAGCTTACCAGTACCACTCACTAAACAAACTACAAAAGGACTGGGGTAAGCAGCACTCAGTGACAGAGGATGCGTCACGCAGACCGCTCAAAAATTATCAACTAATAGTAACTAAACCTAGTATCAAATCCATCCACCACTATTTGACAGGAGGACAAAGGAAAGACTACAGTCTCTCTAGCAATAGCATTACCTAACTGAAGTTCTCTAAAGTAAACTCTTACATAATAATGACAAGCGAGCGCAAAGTTGCAAAAAGTAAGAGTACCGCCCAGCACCTGTGTCCTACAATCACAGAAGATTTTGAAACGTAATTTACCTGCAATGTAAGCAGCATTATTCTTGTTATTATTTGTAAAAATGTATACACAAATCACAATACTTATACTACTATATATATTGGCTACTCACCAAGCCCCACGACCTCGACACCTAGCAGGTCCAACAGGTCCTGCTCCCGGTCAAGAATGTCTGACCACCGGTGGGCCAGCTGGTTATGTGTGCGCCGGACCGCGGAGCAGCGAAACACTGCCCGACGCACCTTCGCCCACCGACGGTGACGCTCCTGGGTCGGGTAACCGGAGCCTGGCCTGCCGCCTGCTGCCAAGGTCAAGGGGAGGTGGCGCTGAATAAAAAAACAAGGGCGGCCACCTCCTCCTCCGTAAACAGCTGGCGGGCTTGCACGCCTGCGGGGCGCAGTCTGCCGCAAGGCAGGCGGCGATTGGGCGCACGCCCCTTGCCCTTCTTTGACCCGCTGCTGCTACCCTTCGCCATGGTTCTGGGGTGGGAGGAGGTGAAAAAGAAAAGTTAGAAGGGAAAAATAAAGTTAGGGGAAGAAGTAGGAGCTTAAAGAAGAAAGTTATATAAAACAGTTGGAAAGTAAAAAAACACAGTAAAAAGTAGAAAAAAATGCAAAATATAGACTTAGGCAGAGAGAGAGATAGGTAAGAAATAAAGAAAAATTGAAAAACTGTGTAAAAAACTAAGGATTGCAAAGATTGAGGGAGGATAGAAAAGCAGGCCCAGAACCATAGCATAGAGTGGTAAAACAAGATGGCCGCGCCCATCGCGACCGCATGGGTAAGTTTGCGCGATATTTCTCCCCGAGCACGCACAAAACGTCGCGAACACGTACAACGCGTTCCCGAACATGGAATGCGCATCGCGAGCACGCTATACGCGACCCGGAACAGGAAATAAGGGATCGCGAACGGGCGGGACAAGTGAAAATCAAAATGGCCGCGCCCATAGGCGACCGCATGGGTAAGTTCGCGCCCCGAGCACGTAAACAGCGTCCCGAACACGAACGACGCGTTCCCGAGCAAGAAAAACGCATCGCGAACGGGCGCGCCAAGCAGCTACGCACGCCGCGGAGCTATGCGAAGCTCGCGTAGCGCTCGACGTCTTCGCGTAGCTTCGCGTAGAGCGACTACGCGAACTACGCCCAGGGTTACTTTAATGGTGATTGATTGATGAAGTGGATAAATACAGATGCTTTCTATGAGAGAAATATCATGTGGAGGTTATGTACATGTGCCTTGGACAAGACATGATATTTCGTCATTTACAAATGAATTTCCGAAATTGAGATTAAATCCAGTGGAGTGGTACAGACAGATTTGTGAAAACTTCAAAGGGTTTGTAGATTGACTTAAATACCCTGTTTGGCATTGTGGTTCCTGGAGATTTATGGGCTGAATGTAAAGTTTCTGTGGATTGGCCCAAAGCAGAACCAGAAAGAGAACCTAGAACAGGTGCACCTTCTCCTGTGGTATTGAACAGGCCTGGGCATAGTTCGCGGAGTTCTGTGAAGTGACAAAAAAACTCAGCGGAGTTCCGCAAGTGGAGGAGTGCAGTGCGAACTGCCGTTCACGCTGATCTTACTGCCGATTGGGTAGAAATTCTACCTTAGCGGCAGCTCGCACTCGCTAGCTTACTGTTCGCGAGCGCGAGCAGAGAAAAAACTCTGCTGCACTTCGCGGAGCGGAGTTTTCTGCACTCCGTGAGGTTCAGAGGAGCACGGAGTACAGAAAACTCCATGAACGGAGTGGAGTTCAATGCCCAGGCCAAGTATTGAAGAAATACCAACAGGTGATAAATTACCTGAAAAGTAAACTTTCTCCTGAAGTGATTGATTGGCTGCAAATAGACAGAACAACCCAAGAGCTTAAAGAATCAGTTCATACCTATTATGAGAGATTGGTACAGGCTTTCAAACAATACAGTGGAATGGAAAATGTGGCTGACAAAGATATGGGACATTTTGCTTTAGATTTCTGAATGGTTTGAGACCTGATACTGCATGTATGATTCGCCAGCAAAATTAGCCGCTCAATGAGATTTTACGTTATGCCAAGTACTGTGGAGACAAGATTAACATGAAACATAAGAAGTTGAAGGAAAAGTTAATGGTTGCTCAAATTAGAGCAATGCAGAAAGGTCAGAATCAGCAAGGTTTTGAAAATGCAGTTCCGGTGCAGGGAGGACATATTCAAGCTGCAATGATGCAGGGTGTTGATGATTTTCAACATCAGAATTTCTAGTCTCAAGGTAGAGGTTTTGGTGTTCCAGTAGATCTTAGAACAGGTGTTGATGTGTCAGCTTTAAAGAAAACAAACCCATGTCACATGTGCGGTAAATTTGGGCATTGGAAACACGAGCGTATATTTAATCCTGTGAATCAGAAACAGAATGGAAGTGCACAGTTTTAGAGAGATAACATGGTTCAGACACAGCAGACTCATAGACAGAGAACTCAAAATCCGAATGCTTCCTAATAAATGCAAATACCACAAAGCTCCGATGCCTCAGCAGAATGTCCAGGTACAGAGATACAATAAGAATCAGAATCAGCAAATGAACTGAAATTCTTTCCAAAATCAGAATGCAACTCAACAGAGCTTAATTCAGACAGATGATTTTGATCCAGACCCATTGGCATGACGGTGCTTAAGGGGGAGGAGGTCTGCGTGTTTGGCACAGCCTTAGAGGTAGACCAGAATGGTCCTTATGTGGACAGAGAAGTGAATAGGAATGGGAATCATGTCTCATTCCTTGTTGACACCGATGCTACCTGCTCTACTGTAAGAACAGTAGAGGTTCCCAACCTACCCCTCTTGGGAGAAAGTTGTATGAGTTACGAATGAAAAGTTGTCCACCCCAATTTCTGGAGCAGTTCCTTTTAAAACAGGGCCCTTTGACAATCGACATCAATTTGTGGTGTGCGATTCAGGTTCAGTAAACCTGCTTGGACGTGATCTACTCTGCAACATTTTTCCATCTATTGCACATCAAGACTAATCGAATTTCATACAAATGATGAAGATGTTGTTTTTAAATTGTCCCAACAAAGATCTAAGATGGGAATGTTCCCTCTCCTAAAAAGAGAAGATCTATCCATTGAGCTGAGAGACACTTTGTTACCTAAAGTCTGGAACTTTACTGGTAAAGATATTGGACTAGTCAAAGGTGTTGAACTAGTCTGAAACACCCTAAAGGCAAATGCTGAATATCCGAGAATCCCACTATACAATTTGATTCCAGACTCTAATGCCGGAATTACTTCTGCAATCGACTCAATGATTGAGCAAGGGATCTTGTAAGAGATAATGGGACGTCCATGTAACTTTCCAATTATAAGCTAGGAGAAGCCGAATGACAAGTATCGTATTGTGCAGGATTTAAGGAGAATTAACACCATTGGTGTCCTGTGGCACCGAATCCAGCTGTGATATTATTTAAAATTCCATGTGAAGCTGAATGGTTTTCAATCATTGATCTGTGTTAAGCCTTCTTTTCTGTTCCTCTTCATGAGGATAGTCAGTTTGTCTTTGCTTTCTGTTTCGGCAATCGTGTTTTGGCAAGGTGCCGAGTTCCTCAATTTTCAATCATATCCTTAAAAAGAATCTTAAATCTTTGGTAATGCCATAACATTCACTCTTAATGAAGTATATCAAATACTATGGAGGCTTGCAGAATTGACACTATTGCCCTTTTGAACCATCTTGCAGAGAATGGACATAAAGTATCCCCAAATAAGATACAGTTTTGCCAAACTATGACCTGCCCCTGGTGACCATTGTCCTCTAAGGCCACATTGGCCACCCCCGTAGGTTTCCCACCAGTGGGTGGTTTCTTTGGACAGACAGAGTCCCCTGCTTGTGTTCTAATTGAAAACAATCAACGCAGTGGGGTTGGAAATTGGATGCCCGGGGCCACCGCCCACCAGAGCCTCCCTCCCTCTTCTCATAAGAGGCAATGGAACCTTTTCCTTCCCCCTTACCCTGGGAGATGTCTGGGTCTCTCTGGACCTCCCTCTCACATGTTGGGAGGAACCTGAACCACCCTTCTTGGGGTCCTCCCCAGGTACCTTTCGGGACACTCTAGTGCTGTCACACATTTCCACCTCCTGTCCTCAGCAAGCTTCCTGGAGTCAGTGAGCTTGCTATCAACTAGGTGTTAGCACAGCTCAATAATGTGCTCCTTTAAAAGCAAGTTGTACTACCCTTCATAATCATGAATTGTGTGGCCCCTCTCGCATCCCTTCAGTGCCTTACCAGCATAGTCCAAAAAATCTACCCATGTTTGTGTAGAGTATGTGACTGGCCCTGAACCGTTGCCTGTACTTCTCAGGGGTCAATCCAAACTTAATGACTAATATGATCTTCATGGCAGTGTAGTTGGTCTGTAAGGCATTTGTCCCTCCCCACTGTGAGCATATATTGCCAAAGATAACCCCACAGAACTCCTCTGGGACCCTGTGCACTTTCAAAGCCACTTCATAGGCTGCCAACCATTTATCTATGTCATCTCCCACTCCATAACTGGGCACCATATCTTTTGGGATATGAAATCTGGACTCATGTGAAGACACTGCAGGTATGCTGCCACCAATATTGTTGATGCAGGACCCCACTTGGAGGGCTCTGATATCCTGCTCTCTGAGTCTCAGCTCATGGGACATCTTCTTTTCCTCCATGGCTAGCTTCTTTTCTGCTAGAGCTTGCTCCTTCCCAAGCTTAGGAATGACAAGGGTCTGCTCCTTGTCCTTTCCATCTTGGTAAGCTCTAGCCTTAGTTTTCTTTCCTCCCTCCTATCCTCCAGCCCCTCTGTGGACAGGTGCTTTGATGACACACTGCTGCCTGGGCTAGAGCAAGCTTCCAGTCCTAGGATAAAATTGCTCTCCCCCTCTGTAGGCTGCATGACAAGACTCTCTGTCAGGTCCCGCTCTGATCCTTCCTCAGACTCAGATCCCTCCCCCTCATCCACTTCTTCTTCTGGGTGGGCTGTTGCCCCTGCTTTTAAGGCATTCTGAAGCTCTGCCTTCTTGACACTTCCCTTATGGAACACCCCTCTCTCCTGGCAGAACACCTTCGATTGGACACTGTGTATGCCTCCAGATTGGACAGCTCCAGTGCTTAATTTGATCCGGTGGTTTCCGGTGCTCGGCACCGGCACTTAATTGTCAACACCGGCGCTTGTGAGAATCTGCCACAAGTGGCGATGTCTGAAGAATTTAGAGAGGACGACAACAACAGTTAATTATAAATTCAATATATATTACAAATGACTGCTACCTGCTCCCCAAGCCATTCTTATAGCTTTGGGGGCCTGAAATAGTCAGTATTGGCACAGTTGGAGTAGTGTGTTGGCTAGTAGTCTTGTTGGTACAGTCATTGCAGCGCTGGTAGAGGCAATGTGAGATGCAGTGGCCTCCTGACGAGAGCCTTGGCACCACTTTTTTTACAAATTAAGCACCGGCCAGCTCAAATTTCATATTGCCAGGCAGTACCACAGGTATTGCAGAGAAAATGGAACTTGGGCAAAAGGACTTTGGAAAAAATCAAAATATGTCAGATCAAGGAGAATTGAAAAAGGCTTGAATTGGTCTAAATATAGAGTTGTAGTGAACAATGAGCTACTATATGCTATTGCACTAACACAAGTCCTATCCTTACCGCTGACCACCAATGTTAGAAATGAGATTCCTGGTTGGCTGAGGTATGCACACAGGCCAGGTGAACCACCATTCTAGTCAGGATAAGTAAGATACATACTATGGGGCTTATCTACAAGGAGCTTGTGCCGCCAATCCTTCATACTTTTTGGCGCATTGGCGGCGCTGTCAGTACTCCACATTTACAAGGTGACACATCTAGGACGATGCGTTACTTAATGGACTTCTGCGTCAAAAGGTACCTGCGTTTGAACCGGCTGCGCCACATGAGTATTGATATATGCAAGGTAGACGTTGCATCGTACTTTCCACTGTAAAATTGATGCATTGATAATTACGAGATTTTTTAAAAGTGACGCATTGCCGGCAAGTGTTGCACAGTGGGCCAAGAGCATCAAAAATCCTGCACCTCGGTACCCACGTGTAGAAAATGATGCATTGGCTTCGGTATTTAAAGAGAAGCCAGATAGAACAGTGTGGCAAGCACAACTGTGCCTTGGAGATGCTGATTTTGAAGCTGGGAGTTGCAAGGAGAAGCCACTGCATGTGTGTATCATTAGTGGGAAGAACCTGAGCAATGCAACACTTGGACAAATGCCATATTGCAACACTGTTGGCAAGGAAGGGCTACCATGGCTGTTGTCTGTGAATCCAAATGTAACATGCACCACATGTACTCATCACATTACACTTCCTGAAGGAAGTTAACAATTTGAAGGCTCTGTCATCGCTAGGTAGCACAGCAATGACAGCAGTGGTTCCACAGCGACACATGCATGTGTGAGTATGAAACAGGTTTGTATTGGTACAGCCTACTCATGGATGACAACAAACCACAATTTGTGATCAATATATTCTCACTTACTGTGGCAATGGACCTACAAACACCTATCACACTAAGCCACAGCCCAAATGTGTTTTGCCCATTGTGGCACTGTCAAAAGTAGCAGGCCTTGCACATGTTTCAATCTGACACAGAGAACAGAAATAGAAATGTGGAATTAATTTTGCCAATCTTCACTTAAACAATTACATACAATAGTGCTCAAAATGTGTAAGAGTAATTCAGTACACATAACAGACATGTACTTGAATGTGGCTTGATCAATCACCATGAGCATTGAGTGACCTTTTCTCCCTTTGTCTTTTCATCTGACCAAGGATATGGTCTACAGTCATGGGTCATGACCCCGTTTGCATATCCCCAGACAGAGACAGAGCGCACCTAAAACAATGCACTTGGCAAGACTTGGAGCAGACTTGAGAGGTACTTAAGATTAAGACTTGTTTCCACTGTTTGGAAATGTCCAGGGTCCAATTGCTATTCTCCTCCCCTATGGACTGCAAAATTATCCTGGTTTGCTGTATATTGCACAAAATCTGTGTGCGGAAAAATGTCCCATGAGACCAGTGCCATGACCAGCAGGAAGCAGTGGATAAGGATGAGGATGAAGATGAGGACAGAAGGGAAAATGTAGACACAATTGCTGGGACTCGGCGAAGGAACACTATTGTGCAGAACTTTTTCACTGAAGCATGATTCACTGTGATGGCCATACATCCATTTTTTTAAAGGGTTTAAAAATTCAAATAAATGAATGAACACTTTCTTTGTGCAAACACTTTCATTTAACAGTCACTTTAAACATCAATACACTCACATCAGTAATGCAGACAGATAGTGCGATCATCAAGTGTGGGCATCATCTTGTATGACAATGTGGATATCAGTTTCATAGGAGTGCAATATACGTGAACAAAAAATGCCTACTACGCAGATACCTACATCAAGGCAACATAATGCAAACTGTAATACATATTGATTATGTCAAGATATGCACATTGTCCAATATGTCTGTTGATGATACAGCAACATATTGCCTGTCCTTGTGTCCACACCATGAATGCACGGACTCAAACATATGCGCACTGTTAACATACACATGTGACACATCCCAAGTCTACAAGCATGTCAGCAAAGTTCATTTGAGCAAGAAAATCGATCCCTAGGAGTGTTTACCTGCATTTCAACAATCAATACATTGTACCACACACAAAGGGATAGTTGCGTCAATGAAAAAAATGCATTGCTCATTTCTCGATCGAGCCATCAGACAAAAACGACTCTTTAGTAGTAAAGGTGATTATTTAATAGGAAAGGTCAAGCTTTAGTAGGAAAGGTGACACTTTTGGAAATTAGATGCGTTAGATAGTAAAGATGACGCTTTAGTAGGAAAGGTGATGCTTTAGTGGGAAACGTGATGCTTTAGTGAACAAGTTGCTTTATTAGTAAAGGTGACGCTTTAGTAGGAAAGGTGATGCTTTAGTAGGAAACATGACACTTTAGGAAACGAGACTCTTTAGTAGGAAATGTGACACATCCAACCGGGAAATGATGCAATGGCTCAGCCATGCTGCCAACCAGGAGGTGTGAAGTTCCTTATACTTTCACTTACAGTCTTTTTGTCTGTGCTGGCTGTTGGAGGTGTTTGGTGTGAGCTCTTGTGATTTGGTGTGTTATTTGGTCTTGTTGGTATCTCTGCTGTCCCTGTTCTGTAAGTAAACTGCCATTTGTGTTTTGTAAAGTTTTGTCTTCTGTATTGTCAGGTGTTTGTGCATTTAGGGGTTAATAGTTTTAGGGGTAGGGGAAAGGGTTGTTTTGGGGGGGTTTAGGGTAGCTAATGTGGGTATGGAGATGTTGGACAGGGCCTGATCCAAGAACCTTTCAGAGGAGGAGTTTGCTTGCCTGCTGTGGCTATTGGTGCGATACCTGCCAAACATGAGCAGTGGAGGTAGGGTGAGCCAAGGCTACCCTACCTACAGGTGAGAGGAGGGAGCATTGAAAGAAGGTGCACTTACAAATGAGTTGGATTGTCATTGTCTAGAGGAGCATCCATCAACTGAAGCCCTGATGGGCAGATGAGGTAAGCCGGGAGGCAGATCTCTTCGATAACCTGGGGATTAAAGTTGGTGGGCCTACCGGTAAATTCCCATAATCCATGAGATTGTAGGTGTGTGGCTTTCACACACATCTTTAAATGGTTTTTCTTCATCCAATTATAGGCCAATTATAGGCCCATTTCCCTGCTGCCCTTCTTTTCAAAGATTTTAGAGAAGTACGTTAACTCCGTGCTAACAGACTATATAGAAGGAAACCATGTGCTCCATGACAGTCAATCTGGCTTTAGAACCACTCTAAGCACAGAAACAGCCCTATTGGAGGTCTCAGAAACCATTAAAATTCAGATGGACAAGGGGGGCAGTGCTGTGTTGATACTGCTGGATTTATCCGCAGCCTTTGACACCGTGCCCCATGACCGGCTCTTGCGTGGGTTAGCGGAGTGTGGTGTTGGGGGCACGGTGTACAATTGGTTTGCTTCCTTCCTTACTGAGAGGCAGCAGGAAATTTGGTCCCCGCTCTTTACAGCGGCCATGCCCCCAATGCAAGTGGGGGTCCCACAGGGCTCTATTTTGAGCCCCACACTTTTTAATATTTATATGGCCCCACTTGCATGTCTGGCAGAATTGCACGGAGCAAAGATTATTTCCTACGCCGACGATACCCAACTCCTGTTCACTTGTGACAAAGGTGCGAGTTTTCGTGGAATGGAGATAAATAAATGTTTAACGGAGGTCTTTTCGTGGATGCGACTCAACCAACTCAAGTGTAATCCAGAAAAATCCGAAATCATCTTTTTGGGCTGACCCCCTTGTGCTGACTGGAATTTATGGTGTCCCCGTGACATGTCCCCTCCTGCGACCCCAGTCAGCACGGTTAAAAACTTGGGAGTCAAGTTGGATACTAGTCTAACGATGAAGTCCCAAATTCAAGCTGTCACTGGTACTTGCTTCGGCTTGATAAGAATGGTAAACAACTTTCTTCCCCTCCTCCCGGTGGAATCCCGTAAGATCGTAGTGCAAGCCTTAATTACATCAAGGCTGGACTACGTAAATATCCTGTATCTGGGGCTGCCAGAGTATTTGCTCAATCGGCTGCAGGTTGTCCAGAACGCTGCAGCCAGAGCTATTCTTATGGTACACCCCAGAACTCGCATGTCGTCCCACCTGAAGGCGCTGCACTGGCTCCCGGTGAGAAAGAGGGTCCAGTTTAAGGCCCTAGTGCTCGCTTATCGTGCCTTTCATGATACGGGTGCAGTTTACCTGAGAAATAGGATCCGACGCTATCAGCCTCAAAGGGTCCTAAGATCCTCTAGACAATCCCTCATGGTGATTCCCAAGATCACGAGATCTCGGATAGGAGGACGGTCATTTCAGGTACAGGCTGCTCGTCTGTGGAACGAATGACCCCTTTACCTTAGACTGACACAGGACCTGCAGTCTTTTAGGAAACAACTTAAAATGTGGCTGTTCCAACAATAACACTCTGGTGCCGGGGCGGGACTCTTTCTGTTTCAGTTGTTGAGATTAGCGCCGGGACACTCTCCGTGAGTATCCGCGCGCTTTATAAATACCCAATTTCATTTCATTCATGAAAATCCAGGTATGTATATGGGTTAGTATGGCATGATACAGGCTAACTCAGTTAAATAAACAGAACAGACATAGGGACCTGTTCACAAGGGCATTACAATAGCCAAAACATACCATGCAGTGCAGGGAAAACCCACATGTGCTGTGGGACACATCCGGCACTGTGCAGGGAGTGTTGCTACCCGCCCTGCTGGGCCATTACTGACTCTAAACTGTGGAGGGCCACCTGCCATGTATGTTGCAGGGGAGCACACTCACATGTCATCAGACCACAGGTTGTACAGGGTGCTTAGTTTACCCCCCAAAATGGTCACACATACATATATACATACGTATATAATGAAAAATGGTAATAATTTCTTTATGAACTTGTACAGGCCTTGAATGATCATTGTTCATTAACAGTGCACTGGTCACATGTGAGGAGCTAAGTGAAGAAGAAAAACAAGCATGGGTACTGTCTGATGTGTGTAACACTGTAAAGAAAACATATTGCCTCGAGAAGGCTCCAGAATTATCATTCTATGCAGAGTGTGGTCAGTGAAATTGGACTATTCACATAGCCATCAAAGCCAGCCACCCTTGCACTGAGTAGCAAGCTAGGCTAGCCTTGTATTTTGTCTGTACTCTGTGCATCTGATACATGATTTGCCTGTTATTATCTGAATACATCGCAACATGGCGTACGTATGTCCATCATAAGGGCAATCCAACTTTGCCTTATGCTACAAGTCCAACTTACAGACAATACCAGGCATTTGTGAAGTCAATGTACTGTTCTTCCTATGAACAAAGTGTACATGTTCAGCATTCACAGAGCAATCTACCATCTTTTTGTCTTGTAGCTGGACCTAACCCATACACCTGTGGTGAGGTGGACAGCTTCAGAGATCCCAATGCCCCCAGTGAGTGTCATCTGATTGTTTCTGTGCTCTGTAAGGATTGTGTGTGTTCTCATAAGTTGGTTGCAGTGAGATGTGTAAGGTGTATCATCAGTCAGCAGAAATAAACTTTGCCTTACATGTAGTCACACAACAGAAGTAGGACAAAGTTGCATGTGCAATTGACAGGGCCAAATTGCTATGTGAAATAATTCCCAATGTATGCAGGCCCACATGATGGATGGCTCTGAATCTGCTGTGCTAATGTTGTGCCAGCTATGGTGTGGATGCTTAAGGCACATGAACCATCACCTGCCCCAAAACCAACTGATGGTCATTAGTGCAAATGTCTCTCACCCGTACTATGGACAGAAAGTGGCAACATGTTACCTGAAATGTGTGACGGAATGTTGCATGGGATAGGCTGTTATTTTCCTGACACAGTATATTTGCCCGAGTCCAAAATTGAGCAGAACACCGGTGTGGTCGGGGTGTGACACATATCCCAGACAATACTACCATTTGTCAACAGCTCATCTAATGTTGACATGTGCATAGTTAACAGATTTTCAAATGTATTTGTCCTCCCATTGTGTGTTCACATCATACTAGGCCCATGCCTGCAGAATACGTTCCTCCACCCTACCAAAATTGGTCCCGTCTAAATGATTGAGGCATGTCAGACATTTATGTTACTCAAACAGCACATTTTTCAGGGATCCGTGCATCTAGCCAAAGTTTGGAGTCCAATGTACATAGGTGACCGTGTGAGCAGGCTTGGCATATGGAAACATGATTCCTTACTAATATAGATGCTGCATATGTATTTGTGAGGTGCCATAGTTAAAATGTATTTTTCATGATAACAAAACCAGTGGGCAAGTTATGTATCCCCATTTGTTGCAGATAGTGTGTAAGTCCATTGTCCATACCAAGTTACATGTTAGATGGGGTGACAGAGGAGCAATTGCAAGATTTCATTGTGGCATAAAGGATGTTGTCAAGAAACTCGATGTGCACATAGAATTGGAGGGACGAACTTTAATCTGCTTGTCTGTTGCACATCGATAGTGTATGTGTGCACATACCAATGCATGGTCAATTTTGTGTGGCAGGTCCACACAGGCTGTGATGATTCCTACCTCAGTGTAAACTGAATAGGTATGAGTGGATGTGGGACATGTCACCAGTCTACACATGCCAATGAGGTTACATGCCTGAATCATGCTGTCATGTACCCAATGCCCTATAATGGACATGTGTCCATACCTTTGAAGTGTTTTATGAGGAATAAGGCCAATGTATTAAGTAATATCGCGATCCTAGAGCCCTTTCAGGATGTGGTGATTTGGTGTATTCTAACCGTGCCCATGGGCACCCACATGACCGCGATATGCATCGGCGGCGGTCATGTGCACGTGAGCACGTTCACGCAGCATCCTCCTATTTAGGACGGAGGATACCCATGGCAGTTCTCTTTACCACTGAGGCAGCCAGGACGCATCACCATATCTCTAGATTAGGGGGACGACACCGGCATGGGTAGATTTAGGATTCCCATGTAGCATTTTCCTCCGGGCTGTTTTCGGATGCCTGGATACATGTCCGACCTGGTGCCTGTTGGGGTGGGGGATACCCATGAACGTTTACCGGCACAGTTGTTTTTTCAAAATTAAGTTGTGACTGACGATTCATGGTCATGTTTAATATATGTGTGAACAAGTTCCCTACACTTGAGGGTTGTTTACCAGCAGATTTGTTATCTGCGTTGGACATTTGAGATAGGTATTTACAGGTTTACTGGGTTTTCGATCCCACTAAGATTCTAGATTACTGAAGTCACAACAGGTGGAATTTTTAGGGGGATTTTGTTAGTGGTATTATTACGATTGGTTGATACCATAAGGCTTGGCACGAAGGGGTTCAGTAGCATTAATACTCCCAAGAGCATAGCCCCCCTTTCTTATTTTATTATATTCTATTTTTTAGATATATTGATGGACTGAAGTGGTGTTGATGGTCTGTTGAAGTAATTGGTGGCTGTTCAGTCTCCATGATTACGTCCTGTGCTTCGGACATGGTTCCTTACATCTATGTAGGTTATATCCTCTATTAAAGTGAGATAAATTATGGGGGACCTTGATACATCATTTAAGTCACATTTACGGTTTCTCCCTTATTGTTTTGAGAGTCTCATTTCATTTGGATTTATAGGAGCTTCTTGCTTTATGTACTCATTGCCATGAAACTTGGGAGCTTCGTGATTCGCCCCATTATAGGTGGGACTACCTCAACTTTAGTACCCAAGTTGTATTTAGTGTACCTTTATATTTAACAGCGACAGAGCTTACATTGGTTTATTGAGCACCTTTATTCTTTTCCCATATAGGAGTCTATGTTGTCTCGCAGAGGACGTTTTAATGAAAAATAGTGTGTGAAATACCAGTGACTATATGGACTATCAAATGTTCTGAATTTTCACAGGAGCAGTAATATATAGAGGTATGCCCCGGGAATTAAAGAAGTCCTCAGCTATACCTCATTAGAAATATATTAAATAAACCTAAGAGACTGGTACTCTGGGGTAAAACTTCTTCCCAAAAAATGCTTCTGTATCTTTCTATTAGGATTAAAAGCTCATTCTTTAATCTTTAATGAATCGCTTTGTCAGATCGGAGCGGGCCTCACCTTAAATGGTATAATGTGAGTTGATTCTATTTGACATTAAATGAGTGAGAGTAGGTAATAGTGGAATTGGTTGTTTGGACTGGACCTCCAGGATAATTGTGTTTTGACGTAGGTTTCTTTGTGAAATTTGTTAAGGGGTAGGCAATAATGTTATTATATGCTGAAATTTGAGAATGAGAGGGTCAATCATGGGGTTTTCCCGGCAAAAGATGAGCTAATTCTCTTTTTTTTTTAAAAAGAAAAATATTTTTTATCTTTAATTTAGATTTAATGACGAGATAACGATTTGGGATATTGTCTGATATATGTTTTGTTTTCTTTGTGCAGGTTAATACTGCATATTCATTTGGAGGGATAATCATTTTTCTTGTTGTCCTGAAGAAGGTGGTTTTATCCTGTTAACCCACCGAAACGTATCGACGCCTATTTGTGGAACAAAGGGTTATATGTGGAAAGGACCTCAGATAACAATTATTTATTTGATTCCTTCAAATTAACAAATGTTTGATGACAAATGTATATGTCTTTTGTCTTGTCTCCCTTGTTATAATATATTTGTGATATCATGTGCAATATATTTTTTATGGGGACATTTTAAACTGTTTTTTAATTAGATGAATTTTATTAAATTGTGTATTATGATATATGTTGTTTTATATTAAAAACTGGCTCTCAAGAATTACCTTGTGGGTCCATTTGAAGATGGGTGTAGATGTGTGTATGGTTTGGAAAAAGTGAAGTACGCAAGAGGTGTAAGCTCTAAGTTCTTCGAGAGAATTTGCTGGTGACAACAATGAATTAAGTAACAAAGACATGTATGCACTGTGTTGTCAGTATACAGGCCATTTCACAGTCCACTTACTGCTGCTGTTACCCATACTGTATCTCCCAGGAATAGTCACCATTGAACCTTTTCAGCTAATTACCTGCAAGATACAGCACAATATACTCAAATATATGAGATCTCCAGCATGCATACACAGACTCATCACATGGATTAAGTATGAGTTGACGTGAGGGTGTGACTTGCCGAGCAGCGAAATGGCCGCTCGCTGAGAGGGCTCCGCGGGTCACATCAATATCCTTAACAATCCTCCCTTAAGAGCGGTCGCAGGTGACAAGATACACTGCACCGAGTGTGCTGAGTGCTGCTGGCTACGAGTGGGGACGAAAAAGAAAAGCAGAGGTGCCCCCGGCGCTGAGAAATCTAAAATGTATCTGACTGGGTGGTGATCCCTGCTGCGCGGCCTTTGATGGAAGCCGGAGCAGCCTAGTCGGATGTCGTGCGAGCATGCGATAAACTAGAGGGCCGGAGCGTCGACACATGTTTTGAGGTGCCGATGCCGGAGGGATCTAAGAAAACCTCCCGGCGAACACCGGACCTGACCCACATTCGGAGTGTGGGAGTAAGGGCCTACCTGAAGATGTTTTGCAGCTACATGCAACTGGCCCGGCCTGCTGTGTGGTGCGACCGGGATACGTGCCTGCCGAGGATGCCTGCTGGTGCAGTCCGGTGAGTCCCGGGTCCGCTCGCGCAGTACGGGTGGCGGCTGTGCTTTTTGGGCCGGGCCCGGGTAATCACTGAGGTAAGACGCACTCCTGATCCTGGGAGCGAGCTGGTGGATGGGCAGGGCGCCTGAGGCATCCTGGCGGAGCGCTCTGAACAGGCCACACGTAGATCCCGAGGGAGTGTGGTGCTGTAACGGAATCTCAGAGACGCACACTGTACTGACTTTGGAACAAAGCCCGGTGCTCCCATTGACAGAGACACTAACTGACAGGGCATGAGGGTCTGCGTGATGATTTAAATTGTGAAAAGAAGTGACTCTTAATACCTCCTAGCCTTGTCCTGATTGAAATAGGCCTCATTATAAGCATCAGACGCAGCTGTGTGGTACTATGTACAGGCACCCCTAATAAGTGTGATCCTAATACAGGTTACACATCCAGCTGGGGTTTTGCTGGTAATACGTCCTGAAGATTGCACTGCCTGCCCATTGATTGTACTGTGCACAATATTAAGTCGAGATCACTGCTAGCGGCTGCGAGTGCACTGAACAGCCTGAGCTATACTGCTGGAACTATTCAGAATCTGGTGTGAAATTCTTTTCAAGTAGGGGAAAATACGATACCAAGCAGTCTAAGCTCTCATTTGAACATAAGAGACTGGCAAGACATAAAGAAGACGATGCAGACACCGATAATGAATCTGCTGCGAAGGAGGGAGCTGATGGTAGCAGCGATGATTTCCGCACCCTCCTGCTCGATATGAAGGCCAGCTTAAAAACCATTGATCAGAAATTAGATTTGATGAACACCAGAATGGACCAGTTAAAGAGACAAGTGGACTCGCACGAGGATCGTCTGGATGCTCTGGATAATCTTGCTTCCGAAAACCATGAGTTTCAGGTCGAAACAAAGGTGCATTTATTAAATATGGAGAAAGTCTTGAACGCAATTAAGGTCAAGAATGAGGATTTAGAGGCCCGCTCTCATAGAAATAACTTACGCATCACGGGTATTCCTGAGACTACAGCGACAGGGAAGATGGAAACTTACGTGGAGGACCTGATGCATGAATTGTTCGACCCAGATCTCTCTTCACTTTTTATTGTAGAAAGAGCACATCGCTGGCTGGGACCCAGACCTCCGGTGGGCTCTGTGCCACGTCCAATCATAGCAAGCATACTGAACTATTGAGTCTGCGATGCTATTCTCCGCCTGGCCAGAGTGAAAGGGAACATTAAGCATAAAGGAAACAGCATCTCGATTTTTCCAGACTTTACTCCTCCTGTTCAAGCGGCCAGACGTGCATTCGTGCCAGTGAAAAGGCTGTTGCGACAAGCTGAGATTCCATATGCCTTACTGTACCCGGCCAAGTTGAAGGTCAGCTATGAGGGATCGGCGCATCACTTCACAAACGCTAAATCTGCACTGAAGTTCGCTAAACACATTGAGAAATCCTCAAGGGTTGCGAAATCTCCCTCTAGAGTAACGTCTGGAGCCGGACTAAGCGATAACGAGTGAGATTCTGACCAAATGTACAATAAGGGAAGTGGGATTATGTTATTATGTTAAATCCCTGGAGTATTACTCATGCTCCTTAATAGCGTCTGCGACGGTCTCGCTTATGTGGCCACCCTTCCAACATGCAGGGTCTTTGGAGGTTTCGACCATGCCCACAGGGAGATCTCCCATTACTAGTCCGCAGGCAAATGTCCGGGACTGGTTTTTCAGTTTGTTGCTTGGGGGGAGGGCAAGTACTCAACCTAATTGGGGGGTTGGTCTGGGGGGGCACTGTGTTGTTGGGGTAGTTAGCCAGGACAGTTTAAAGGTACATCACCTAATGGACAGCTACGAAAAGCATCACGTGATTCATAGTTAGTTTTATTCAGCTAGTACAGGCCATATTAGTGGCATGGATATTCGGTCGAGCATAGAGAGTTTTGGGTTGTTCTCATATAGGTCATGTTTTCATGCTTACTGTAAAACGTAATATCTCAAGATGACTGAATACAAATGTCTCACATGGAATGTCAGGGGTGTAAATAATTTCCGTAAGGCTCGACTAATTCAGTCTTATTTAGTTAGGCACAATATAGATATCTGTTTCATGCAAGAAACACATCTCCATAACACTTCACATAACAAACTTCATAGCAGGCGCTGGGGCACCATCTACTCCTCTGTCTATTCAAACTACGCAAGAGGGGTATCTATTCTGATCCAGCGGGGGTGAATTGGAAAACTATTACGTCGCAGGTTGACCCAGACGGTAGATTCGTAATCCTGGGGGGTAGACTGGGTGGGATGTGTGTCACACTTGCGGCGATATATGGCTCAAATGTGGACAGGCCGGACTTTTTTCATGAAGTCTAGGGCGAAAATAGGGGAGGAGACTTTAATGCGATAATCAATGACTCTCTAGACTGGAAGGGCAGCTCTCAGAAGTTACACCCACAATCTAGTGCTGCTCTTAATGCAATTATAGTGGATGCTGGGTTAATAGATGTATGGAGGACGTGGAATACGCGAAAGTACGAGGGGACCTGCATTACGGCTCAACACAACTCATGGTCACGACTGGATTTCTGGCTGATATCGCCCGATGTTGCTACCTGGACAGCGGACATATGACCGCTGCCCAGGACACTCTCTGACCACGCCCCAGTCCTGCTAACTCTTGTGATACCAGATGGTCCACCTAAATTATTCTGCTGGAGACTACCACCACATGCTCTCATGGATAACCTATTCCAAGAGGAGATAAGAGGGGATATTACGGAGTATTACTCTATCAACACGGGCTCAGTGCAAACACAGGCCTTATTGTGGGAGGCATTCAAGGTGGTTATTCGTGGGAAGTGCATCTCAAGGCAGGCTGGGGTTCTAAAATCAATAAGGCTAACACTTAGCAAATTAGAGACCAATATTCTAGACCTAGAACTGCAATACTACACCATTGGCAATTTACAGAGGTTGAGGGACATCAAAGCAAAAATTATAGAATATGAAGAAGAAGCGGACAGGGAGGTGACATTTCTGGGGAAGTACGCTCAAGCTCGCAGGTATGGTGAGGGTGATAGGCCAGGCAGAACTCTGGCAAATGCTCTACGCACCCATGACACAGATCTATCTATAACCAAAATCCTTGATGACAACCATGGTACAGTTAGGGACCCTCAGGGCATAATGGATCATTTAACAACCATTACACGGCACTTTACAAATCCTCGGCTCAACCTGCTCCTGAAGAGTTACAGAACTACTTTGACACTCTCGAATTACTGTGCCTGGGTGATGGTCATAGGTCCTATTTAGATGAGCCATTCACGGTGGAAGCTATTAAGCAGGTGATAAATAGCCTCCCCTCAGGTAAAGCACTGGGCTCAGATGGGCTAATAGCGGCTTTCTATAAGGCTTACGCTGAACAACTTGCTCCGCGATTATTACTATTATATGAGGAGGCACAGGAGACGGGGATGTTCCCACCCACCATGAGAGAAGCCATAATATTATCTTTGTTGAAACCTGGGAAACCCCCTGAAGATAGGGACTCATACCGCCCACCCTACCTACTGAATCTTAATACCAAAATTTAAGCCAAATTGCTGGCAAATCGGTTACAACCATTGTTGCCTTTGATAGCCAGACCGGATCAATCCAGATTTATTCCGGGAAGGTCAACTTCACAGAACCTCCATACATTATTTGCGATACTGCATTATTTACACCCGCAGCTTCGTGCATTAGCAGCCCTCTTGGATGCAATGAAGGCCTTCGATTCTCTCGAATGGCAATATTTATTTGCGATACTCACGAGACTGGGGATAAGCCCTATCTTTCTAGACCAGTTAAAAATATATACCCCGCTCCCACAGCCAGACTCAGAATAAATGGCTTGATCTCACCCCCATTATTCATCACTCGGGGTACTAGACAAGGGTGACCCCTATTGCTGTTCGCGATAGCCATGGAGCCTCTGGCGGCAGCACTCAGACAACATCATGCTGCTAGGGGACTGGGCTTTACTTCAGGTGGTATCATTGTTTCACTATATGCGGATGACATTACCCTATACATTAATAACCCAGAGACAAATCTCAACCCGGTAATACGCGAAATTCTTAAATTCGGTGGATTGTCAGGGATTCAAATCAATTGGGCTAAATCGGTCTTGTTCCCCTTAACCTCTAGCACTAAATCCTACTCATTAGACTACCCACTTCAATGGGCTACCGGCCGGACTCGTTACTTAGGGATCTGGTTATGCCAAACCACTCAGGAACTCTGGAGCGAAAATTATGGTAGAGCAGCGTCCTGGTTGGAAAGCAAAATTAAGGCTTGGTTCCGTCTTTCGATTTCACAGGCTGGGCGTGTCACCATTGCCAAAATGATTGTCCTTCCTAACTTTTTATATTTATTCAATAATATCCCCCTTCCACTCACAAATGCTTTTTTTTAAAACCTTACGGTCATTGATGATATCTCTTGTTTGGGCAGGAAAGCAAGCCAGGATTTCATGGGAGCTCCTAACCCTCCTCTTGGCCCAAAGGGGCCTGGGGGCTCCAGACTTTTCTCTCTATGCTTATTGTGCTCAGGCTCAATTCCTACACTACTGGCTCCACCCCACACCTTTCCAGCCGCACGTAGCAGTTGAACTAGACAGAGCGGCTCCGGTTTCGCTTTCGGTGGCGTTGTTTCAGTCATATAAACGTCCCCGTGACAAAATCAACCCAGTTGAGTCATTGAGGTGGAGTTGGGAGGGACTGCATAGAAGAGCTGGTTTGTCGATACTATATGCCCCCTCGATGCCGCTGGCGCACAACCCCCAGATGCCTCCACTGGAAGAAAAAGGGAATGTTAAACTTGCTGCTGGGTTAGGTACAACTAAATTTGCTGATTTATACCCGGATTATGCATTCTTGCTGCCTTCAGATGTAGAAGGCCCCTCGCGGCCCACTTTTTCAGGTCTTTTTTTATATTATCGTATAAGAGCTACTTGCCGCTAGATGCACAACTCTTTCCCTAACCAACCTCCCAGCTTACAGGCACTAGAACAAATTATAACCAACCCATCACCACGGAGATTAGTTTCGAGGCTTTATAGTAGTATGCAGGGCACTGCTGCAATAGTGGAGACCAGGGCGCTCGCGCTCTGGAACTCTGAACTAGACCCTCAACTTACAACAGAACAATAGATGTATTGTTGCGCCCAATTAAAGATGCTTTCCCCTAACTATAAGTTACGCTTAATCCACTTTGAATATCTCCATAGGTTTTATCGCACCCCCTCCCAGCTTCACCGTATGGGTCTGAGGCCCACAGATAATTGTTGGAGATGCAACGCGACCTCTGCAACATTCCTTCATGTTGCTTGGGACTGCCCCGCTATAGCTAAGTTCTGGTTAGAGGTCTTCCGTATCATTGGCGAAATGATAAATTCACCAACTATCCCCACCATGCAGCTTGGTCTGCTGGGATTCGTTAAAGACACTTCAGCGAACCTCCCGAAACTACATGCGATGTTGCTATTGCTTGCTAAACGCAGAGTGGCTATCCACTGGAGGAAATTGCAAGCCCCTGAGGTGAAGGAATGGCTTCAAGATATTACATATTGTCAAACCCAACTTTCGTTATTCTGGGAGCTCATGCCCGTAGCGTCCAGGCCCAAAGACATCTGGAGTCCCATGTTGGAGTGGTTGAGGGCACAAAACTCAGACGATGGCAATTTAGATACACAGGACATCAGCACTATTGTCTCCAGTCCCTTAAGGTAGAACTAAACCAATAACAATGTGTGCTGGGTAAAAGGTCTGAATAGCGCAGTGGATGATCGACTTTGTGGTTTCAAAAGATTGTATCCGATATTAGTGCTATTGCTGTCCAGAACTGAATCTATACGACTGATGTAATTGACTGTCTTAAAGTTTTTTTTTTGTCCTTTTTTTTCTTTTTTTTTGCTGTTGTTAATGTATAAGTGTTTGTGTAAACAAGCTTGTACAAGGGATTACGTGCAGTATCCTGTGAATGCTATTAATATGAAAATGCAAATAAATAAAATGTTAAAAAAATAAAAGTATGAGTTGATGTGCATGTAGGTAACAATCAGTAAAGAAATGTATTGACAGACTCTTGGATATGTTAAGGACCACATGCTATTGGTTGAATTTTATTATGTGATTTATGTTATAGTGGACCAGGTATGTCCATGTGTCATTCTTGGAGAAGTGTCTAAGAGATCTGTTTATTTGGAGGTAGCTAGCCACACTCTGTCTATGTTTCAACTACCCGGCACAGAGTCAATCTATGCTGCAATATGTGTGGCCTTGTGTATTTGCCATAATAGTGAAGAATTTCTGAGGCACAATGTGTGTACTTGCTCCACATTATTAATTTCATGGTCATAGATTTTACTCTATTCCATGTTACATGACAATCCCCAGGGAGTACCTAGATGGACCATATGCACCATTCCATGTGTACACAACATCATTGTTCAGAATGTGCCTTCATATGCACATGGGTTTAAATTTATGGGGCCAGATGCTGCCATTTCTTGTACCTACAAGGCCAAGACCTGAGTACTTCAGCATTGTAATTTTTGGGGAAGTACATGCTTCTTATGATTCATTCCATAGATGTATTTTTCGGCTGGACTTGCCACTTGTGCTTCCAATAGTTATTCATGCATGTAATTGATGACAATGTGGACAAAATCTTCTTGGTCTGAAACATATGTCCTTCCTCTCCAACAGACAGCATGACCCCTGAACAGGGGAAATCATATTGGATTCACTTAGAGAGGTACCGCCACATCATAGCCAAGCCCTACATGTGCATGGGGAGCCAGTATAAAGACTCCAAGGCAGCAGGGACATGGAAGTCGCCACTTTGGGGATAGAAATCCCTGGGCAGGGCAAGCACCAGACTGGAAGTGGAGGTTTCCTATGGTTGTTGTTAGAAATGGGGGCCTCTAGTTGGCAATGGTTTGCACCGTTGTCCAAGTAGGGACCCTTCTTCCTGGTCAGGGTAAGGGGGATACAATTCTAAAATAAACCCTGCTCACCCCCTTGGTAGCTTGGCACGAGCAGACAGGCTTATCTCAGAGGCAGTGTGTAAAGCATTTGTGCACACATACAGTAATGCAGTGAAAACACTACAAATGGACACCACAACAGTTTAGAAAAAATAAGTAATCTTTATCTAAACCAAACAAGACCAAAATGACAACGACTATCAAAAGGTAGAAACAGTTCTGTTCAAAGCAGATTGCAGATGCGACACCTTTCACACAAAGTACCTTGGATGCGTCAAAAATACAAGCAAAAAGGGTTGCAGGGAAGGTGATGCGTCGGTTCCTTACACGCATGGAACGGGATGCGTTGGTTCCTTACACGCAGGAAAGGGAATGCGTCGGTTCATTGCTCTGTGGGAGGTGAAGCGTCAGTTCCTTACCGGAGAGGAGGTGATGCGTCAGTTTCTTACTCCATCCCCCAATGGTGTGACGGACCTGGCGCCGCGATGCGTGACGATCAGGGGCGATGCGTTGGTTCTTGCAGCCGCACAGCAGGGCCTGCGTCGGAATCGGTGCAGCGATCTTGGACTTCAGGGACCAGTGCCCTCGATGCGGTGTGCGGCAATTTCTCGAGCCGCGGGCAGGTGCTGCGTTGGTTTCTTCGGCAGTGCATCGGAAACAGGTGCGGATGCGTCGCGCTTCTCCTCGTTGCGTTACTTTTCCAGCTCCCAACAGAAGGAACAACCTCCAGAGAACCAGAGCAGCAGCAGGTACCTCTTTGGCAGGTCAGAACTCTCATCAAGGGGTTTCAGGGGAGCAGGGGGTGAAGACTTTGTATCCCTGAGACTTTAAAAACAGGAGGCAAGCTCTACTTCAAGCCCTTGGAGATCTTCCTCAAGCAGGGGACACAGCACACAGCAAAGTCCTTGTCCTTACCTTGGCAGAAAGAGCCACTGAAGGCCAACCCCAGACAGCACACAGCAAAGGGTCTGGGCCCCAATATTTATACAGCAATTCTCTTTGTTCTCCGGTGGCAGAGAATCCCTGTGCTCAGTCAAAACCAGTTTTGTCCTCTCTGGTGCAGCTTCCCGGCAGGAGGTGGAGACAGCATTGTCAGTGGCAGATCAGGCCCATTCAGGTGTGAAAGAAATCTCCTCCCCCTACTCTGAATGCAGCCAAGATCCATTCAACCCAGCCCTGATGTAACCCTGGAAAGGCAGGACACACCTCAAACCCCCAAGTGGCTGTCTGAACAGAATGCACATCCCCAGCCCCTGTCACTCCAAAGTCAGACAGTCAAAATACACAAACCTAGCAGAGGCACACCGGATGGCTAAGCAAGAAAATACCTACTTTCTACAAGTGGTATTATCAAACACAGAATGTAAAAATCATCCTCACTAAAAGATGCATCTTTATATTCTGAGTTCAGGCATACTAAACCTTATCTTCCTATCTTGTCCCAATGGGAAGTTATATTTATAAGATGTTATATATGAACTCCCATTCTACCCTATGGGACAGATGGCCTTTTAATAGTGAAAAACGAAATTGGCAGTATTTCACTATCGGGACATGCCACACACATTAGGGCATGTCCTACCTTTCATATACACTGCACCCTGCCCACAGGGGTACCTTGGGCCTACCTTAGGGGTGACTCACATGTAAGTAAAGGGAAGGTTAGGGCCTGGCAAGTGGGTGCACTTGTCAGGTCGACATAGCAGTACGAAACTGTGCACAAACACTGCAGTGGCAGGTCTGAGTTACATTAACAGGCTGCCTATGTGGGTGGCACAATCAGTGCTGCAGGCCCACTAGCAGCATTTGATTTACAGGGCCTGGGCACACACAGTGCTCTGTACTAGGGACTGATTAGTAAATCAAATATGCCAATCTTGGAACCACCAATCCATGACAACAATTTACAGGGAACACTTGCACTTTGCTACTGAGCAGCAGTGGCAAAGTGCCAAAAGCATCTAGACCAGCAAAATCGAAGTCCAACACACAGCAAAATAACAGGAGACAAAGGAAAAAATTACAGGGGAAACCCACACCAATGATGCCAGGTCTAACAGTGGTGATCCGGGGTTAGTTCCGGGACCCTCCACAGCCCCGTCAGCAGCGGCAACACAGGCGGTCCCCACAACACTAGCTCTGCAAACCGAGTTTGAAAGGCTGTGCCTGAAGGACAATGCTGATACAAAATTGAGGCTGGCAGGCATAGAACTGCAGGTGGCAACACTAATGAAAATGGTGCACACCTTGCAACAATCTGTGGATAGGATTGAGCAGCAACTTTAGGCCTGCCCTCTGACTTTCTGCCCCTCTTCAGTTCATATTGGTTGGTTTTAGTGTAGAGCGTTTTAGCATTGGTTAAGAAATGTTTTATCATATTGATAGGTTAGGTTAGTTTGAGTATTTTTATAGAGTTTAATGTTTATCTGTTGTTAGGTGGAGATATGGGTAGATACAGGGACATTTTAAGGATTTTGGGGGCCCTGGACCAAACGTATTTTGAGGGCCCCTCTTCGGAACAGCTTTGAATTAATGATTCTGTTTCAGCTCTTTCATGCCCTCTTTGGCCAGGTCCCCGACAGTGCACAGGCAAGGGGCGAGGGGGGGGGGGGGATTGTAAATGTGTTTCCATCTAATATTCAGGTATAGTGATGTGTGTTTTCAGTATTGTAATACAGCAGCAGCTCAGTGACATTACTGCAAATAATCTCTGTCTTACCCTCCATTTCTCATATATGAGGTCCTATCATGATCTAAAAGAAACTTTTCTAATGAATGACATAAACACAATTCTCTGAAAAATGTCTGTAATCGACTCTCACACATCAACCACATTAAAATTAAATGAAAGGAAAATAGTATTTAAAGTAATCTGTTTAAGAATTATTCAAGGTCATCAGGGCAACACACTCTGCAGAACAGAGCTGGCTTTGTCAGGGGGGTCCCTGGGCCAGAGCCCACTTTGCCCATGCCTTAAAAAGTCTCTGGGTAGGTAGGCTCTTAAGTGGGGGGGTTGTGTATAAAAATAAATACCAATTTGTTATAAATAAAAATACAAAATAATATATATTTGTTTAGGTATTAATGTTTAGGTAGTTTGTGTAAAGGTAGCTTACGTCTGTCTTGTGTGCAAATGTGTATTAAGGGTGGTGAAGGGTTTGATGTTTAACCTGTCTGTTGTGGTATATGTGTAGAATAGTATAAGTTAAGATTAGGTAGGTTAGGTTAGTTTTAAGTTAGGATAGCGTAGGTATTTTAGCATAGGTTAGTTTAGGCAAAGTTTAGAAAGGAATAGTTAGTGTAGGATATTTATTTTTCGATTTTCAGAAATGTATAGTGTGCTAAATAAATATTACTTTGTATTTTCACAACTGCTTACTTATTAACTGCATGGCAGTTGTCATATTTGCTTAGGTTGGGTTAAGCACATGCTGTCGGAATTCCTGCCACTGTTTGTATACTTGTGTTACTAGGTAGAGCACCTAAGGAATAGATCATGTCAAGTTTGCAATGGAGTCGTTTAAGGGATCTTCAAAAGTGATAGTGAACTGTGACACTCTTGCTGTGAATGGACGCACAGCCCAAAACAGGTATGAACCTACTGATGCACTGTGTGTGTAAGTGATGCTACATGTTTCGTATGGATGATTAAGTCAAACCACAGTGACTAATCAAGGACTTGTTGAGTACCATACTTATGCCAGCCACTTACACACTCGCTCTTGCACCATTTTGTTGTCAGATCACTGTTGTTTGCTGGCTAGTATGCATGGAAGTATCCACCACCCGGGCAGAAACTTCAATCAGTCTTACCATTGACTGATTGCTAATTGTAGCAATTCATGCATGTGACCTTGGGTAACTACTTGCTAGTTTAGATGCACATAGTGATCACATAAATTATTTGGCTTGGCCTGTACAGATTTACCCCTGGGTCTATGAAACATAATTTCCTTTAGCTAGTAGGTATTTTCTTTAGGGTCAACACATCCACCATGTTCTACTTAGTCCAATCATGAACAGACATACAATACGCTGGTTCTGGTAAGTGATTTTATTGGTACGTGAACCAAAAAGCAAGAAGCAAGTGCCAATACTTGCGGCAACACCCCTCACATAGTTTGTAAGCCATTGGATGTCCATACAGAGTTAATGGGGATACATGTCATGGGACATGTGGAGTCAAGAGGAGGACCAAATTGCCATTAGGAAAGATAGGCCACACCAACAGTCCACAAATGGGTGTTATCAACCAGTGGGAAAGCAAATTAAGGACAGTATCAGTTGAGAAGTACACTGGCATGGCCATAAGCACATGTCAAAAGTAAAATTAGCCATGTGGCACAGAGAAATGCTACTGGGCAGTTTTTTGGTGGAAAGAAGTGGTGTCTACAGCTTTGTCCTCTGATGTGTGTGGTGCCTCCCTTGAGGGGGTTGTTATCAGTGCTGGAGGCAACAGAGGCACACACACATCAGAGCTGAAGATGTGTATCCCCTGTCTTCAACAGCATTTCTCTATTCCAACAAGTAAGGAAGCACAGTACTAAGAAGGGCCTGCTGGTTTGCCAGCACAGCAACAACGTTGCAGTGTAAGGCACACATTGTTGCGATGTAGGAGTCCTGCTTCTGCTCCATGGACTCCAGGATGTTGTGGATTGCCCCCGGTGGTTGGCAACCTCACTGGTGCCGCTTCGGCAGGGCAGTTGTTTGTGCCTCAGCCTCATGAGATCAGCAATGCCAGCCAGGGACTGATCCAAGTCATTGAGCGGAGGGTAGGTGCCTCTTATAGCCTCAGAGGTGTCCTTATTGGGACAGAGGCACCTACGGACTCCGTCTAGGGTGCCCGCCATGATCTCCATCCCCCCCTGTACCGCATCTACAAGCTCCCTACCGCACGACATTGGAAATCAACTTGGAGGTCCTCAGAGTACAGAGCTGCGCTTGCAGGTGGTATTATTGGGTAATGGGCGGATCCTTTGGAGACCGTACGATGCTGTTGGACCTTCTTGTAACCAGAGATGGTGTCTAAATGGCATACAGGATTTGCTGGAGGGTGTCTTGGTCGAGGGTTGGCAGGCTGTCATCATCAGCAGGATCCTCATCTAGGACAGGCAGCTGGTCAGGAGTAGACCTGGGTGGAGTTTGCTTAGTCGCGCTACGCAGAACTTCGAGGAGTGGCTGAAGAGCTCCACCGCGCTATGCGACATTCCTTGATTGGATGAAGTTTCCCGGTGCGCCCATTCACATTGCGTTTCACGTCAAGTGTAACGTGGATCGCGTCCTCGCATTCGAAATTGCGCACAAACAGCACCACGCAGACAGCATGAGCGTGACCATCTTGTTTTCTCTGTTCTGTTTATGGTGATGGGCCTATTTGTAATTCCCCTGTTAATTCGTTCAATCCTCCGCCCTCCACCCTCCTAAATAATGAACACCTAATTGTCATTTATTATATTAGTGTGTATTTTTGTGTCTTTGTATTTGTGCGTTTTTTCCAATTTTTTTGTGTTTTTTGTGACTTTTTGTACTTTTTTATTTTTCTCTTACTTCCTTTGTATCTCATTTCCTTCCTTCCTTCCTTCCTTCCTTCCTTCCTTCCTTCCTTCCTTCCTTCCTTCCTTCCTTCCTTCTTCCTTCCTTCCTTCCCCTGTTTTTCTTATTTTCCCCACCACCCAGGACCATGACAGAATAGGGGAGCCGCAGCGGCGCCAGGTCCCTGTCCAGCCGCCTACCCTACGAATAGCGGCACCACCCAGATCTGCAGCCCCAGGCTATCTTCAGCACTGTTTTTTTGTGCAACATCACCTCCCCTCCATGCTGGCAGCAGGCCTGGCAGTGGGTACGACCCTGCGGGAGCTTCAGCTGCGCTGGGGGAGGGTGCGCCGGTTTGTGCGGCACACCAGCTAGATTCGGCACACCATCCAGCAGCTGGCGCACCGCTGGGCGGATATCAATGACCGGGCCAGGACCTGCTTGACATGCTCGGTGTTGAGATTCCAGGGCTCTGTGAGTATTAATTATTTGTTGTGTTCTATAATGCTAAAAAAAAAAATCCGAAGAGCATGCTGCTCACTCGCAGAGGTAAGTTACGTTTAGTGTACTTTAGAATATCATTATTATGTGATCCAGTTCAGCAACGCAGGTGCTCAGCGCTACCTAATCATGCCCATCAGAGCTCGCTATTAATTAAGAAGCCGTTGCAGATTCTTCTGTCCTCCTGTCACCATAATAAATCAGTGATATCAGTGAGTTAGCCTTCTCTGTGACTTTGTTTATGTAGCTCCTATTGATCCAAGCTATTTCACAGCAATGTGTAGTATGCATCTACGCATTGCATAAAAGGGAGACTGACTTGGTCCTTCAAAGGGGTTGAGAAATGAAAATAGAATGGAAGATCATTCATTGCAATGCATTAGTTCCAAATGTAGGTTTGGTTAAGGAATTTTGGAATAGGGATTTTAGGATTAGTATGGCCAACTCAACAACAGTTGATAGACTCGAATCTAGTACTACATGTGATCTGTTTTAGATAAGTACAATGTGATTGCACTTGCCTGTCATAATAATTTTGTGGAGATTAACTCTAACACTAATATATTTTTTTTATCTTCTTCACTTCTTACATCAGCACCCAAGGGCAAAAAGAGGGGCATTGCAGAGGAGGGTCCAGGAAGTGCTAGAAATGAGGCACCGACCACCAGCGCCACCACTGAGGGCTCCACTCAGCCTAGTAAGTCCTATTATTTATTGTTATTATTTCCCTAATGTTGGGTTTTATGATTGTTGTGGGCTTAGAGTAGCATCTTGGGGTATTGGAATGTTGGTGCTGGGTACCAGGATAGGAGTTGCTGTCTGGAGCCTGGTGAGAAATAAAATTGCTCTGAGACCCTTACCTGCTCTCTTCCTTTTACGCTGTGACGATGACAGGATACAAACCTACACATGCAAAGCACAATAGATTCGTTTTTTTCCTCTGCCTTCAAATTTTGCCTTGGTAATTTTTTATACTGTCTCTTTTTTTTACCAACTACCCTATCCAATTTTTGTTTCATTCCTGTTATCCCTGCATTATCTTTTTTTTCCCTTATTTCATGGTATTTATTTTGGTAGCTGAATTTTTCCGGTCTGTACTAGTCTCTAGTTCACTTATCTTCTACTTTGTTGGTAATCATTCCCTCTCTATCGTGTAGTACTGTAAGAGTAGGAAGAGATTTTTGGTACTCTACTGTCTACTGTGAAGATTTCAGGACCAAGTAAGCTAGTATTATAAATAATATTCACCATGTATGTTTGTTGAGTAGCATTCGTTTTCTTGCTCATGCTCTAACAGTTAAGTGAGTTAATGAGAGAGTGGCCATGGTCATGGGCCACCCTCCCCCAACCCCCTTAATGTTTTCCTGTGTAATTCATTTATACAGAATACAAGTAGTTTCCATGACAGTGCAGCATGGCTTGAAAGTATGAAGACCTATTGTATTTGCCAACCAACACATATGTCTTCCCATTATTCTACCCCTTCATTGTGCTTCAATGACTCATCATGATCATCATAGGCTATAGCTCTGTCCCTCTATTACGAAATGCTTTTGGTTGGCTACTATATTGCTAACTGAACAGTAGTGATGAATTGCGGTTGTGTTTTTTTTTTTTATTAAACCAATTAAGAGGATGCATACCTGGCATCTAAAAAATGTATCATGTTTTTTTTCTAGCCGCACCAACCACCAGTGCCGCCAGATCAAGTGCTGATGCAGGAGTAGGAAAGTCAGTTGGAGGGGAAGAAGAATCGGCAGGGACATGTGTTGTATCTTACCAGACGTAGCCGAGTTGTCTTTTAAGTATTTCTTTATTAACTTCTTGTTGCAGGATATTAATTATGTACAAATGTCCATTAGCCTGGTGTTCCTTATTCTCCAGCCCCACCAGGAGCAACCTGCCTGCTGCTGAGCCCATCTTCCAACTGTCACCACTCATCCACACAGGCACCCAAGCATTCCAAGCATCACAGTCACACCAACATTCCACTGCCAACACTCATACTGGCTGAGCAGCAGGGAGATAGGTAACCAGGGATAGATATGATAACATAAGCAGGATATAAAATATCCCTCTCCTTTTAAATGAACAATGAAATGAACAATAGAACATGGGAGGAACTATACACAATCATATACAAAAGCAGAGAAAAAAGTCCAAAACTCAGGGAAACAACCTAAAATACAACTTCGCAAGAGTCTGAACACTACGTAACCTGAAAGATAAGGTAAATATATTGACAAGAAACAATAAATAGATTGGCAAGCAATATAAACCCATCCTCCCCAATAAACAATTTTTGAAAAATGCGTAAAATGTAGCAAAGGGTGGCCCACACCCCTGGACAAACACCCAGGACCCAACACTGTTAAAAGGGTGAAAACTAAATATGAATGGGACACGACCCATAAGACCTACCCTGTGTGAGGGTGAGAAACCAAAGTACACGTGTAGCACCATGTTTCTTGCACACCATATGTACAGAATGTGAAGCGCGAGGCGACTTACACACCCACCAAAAACACGTGTGGCGCAAGGCGGCTTACACACTAGACTAACTAGAAGTGTAGCGCATGACGACTTACACACCGACAAGACGAGACATGTAGCGCAGGGCGACTTACACAACGAACTGACAAGACGTGTAACGCATGGCGACTTACACACAGAACAGACCAAACGTGTAGCGCATGGTGACTTACACACAGTCAACACAAACACAATAAGTACGTAGTGTAACTACAACACATAGAAATGGGAAACAACCCACATAGACTAGACTAAAGCTCATGTAAGAAAGAGAAAAGTAATAATGGAGCGAAACTCCATACCCATCCCTCACGTAAGGGTAATTTTTTTTTAAACCTGTAACCCATCGCCGGTGAGCGACCTCTCACCCGAGTAGTACTACTCTGGGCACCCTCTCGTCTTGTGTACCCAAATACATAATGTAATGTAATGTAAAAAGTACCTCTAACTACCTTGCTAGCATTTTAAACATAAAACCATGAAAATACAGCTGAAACACCAGTACATAAAGTATGGCCTACTGACATGTTTGACCAAAACATATGACCCACTTAATACTAAGGCCTAGTATGCTTTAGCAACTGAAAACCCAAAACATGTAAGTTTATCATCAAAGACAACATACAAGGCATTGGCTATTTTAACATGCACCACACACTTAGACTATCAAATAGTTTAATTAAAAAAAAAACTGCATCCAGACAAAGTCAGTCAATGGTATTCGTGTCACCGCAACCTAGTGACACAGGCAGAAGTTAAACAGGAGACAAACCATCTCTCTTACCGATGACGAAGTGTGCGTATCGCCTTGAAATACTTCAATGTTGATTTTCAAAACCAAATATAGTGCTAGACATAACACAAACCACCCACGTCACAAAGTACTCCAGATCAATGCCCATTTTGTTTCCAAGACATGTGAAGAAAAACAATCCAGAACTTTAGTTAAAATTAAAGTGAAACATCCACCTCTTGGCTCCTCTTGCAGCATGAGTTTTTAAAGGACACATCCTGGAAAACACAGAAGATCGGAAACAGTCGAAAATGCTTAAAAGTACCTTTTCTTACATACTACCCCTTTAGAGACTGAACGCGTAGATGTTAAATTATTCACGCTCACTCCAACAGTGAGCTCTGAAGTAGTCTGCACGAAAAGGAGTGCTAGGGAGGTCCTACGCAAAAGTGCTTCTCACAAGATGTCGGCACGCATACGACACTGCGCCAGATGACTAACGGTGCGTCCGTGCTCTAAACTGAACCAAAATAGCTTGTGGAGCTGCCTAGCAACAAGGACATCCAAGAAGAGACAACGCGCAACACCAAACCGAAGGTAGGTGCGCACGTGCATTACCTGACTCGTGCCTCATTTTGAAAAAAAAACACCACAGCGGTTGAACTGACATTGACGCCTCACGACCAAAGTCTAAACATGACACCAGTTAAATTGCCGAAAGTCCATAGTACCATAAAGCATCCAAAGCGGACCTCACAGAAATTCCACTTTAGACCGTTGGTCCAAAGACCATCCAGACACAGTGTCTCTTGTGAACACTGGTACTTGTGAAACACGCCATGCAGATGGCATAAACAGATGTGCCATAAAAGCGCTGCGAGCCCAGACCAAGGCATCAACTGTAATGTTTCATCAACAATGCGCATGACAGGCAATTAAAATCAGCAGAAAGCACTGCATGCAGCATTTCTTTGATCTTGAGCAGACGTTTAAATTGCAGCACCATTTGCAGCAAGGAACACTTTATTTGTAAGCCTCTGGAGATAGAAGTTGCTGCCATATTCCGAAAAGTAATTGAAAGAAAAAAAAACACCCTAGATAGAGTTGTCCGCTGTTTAAAACATGTATGCTTGTAAACTTCACAAAACCTGTTGCTCCATCCATATGTAGAAATTAACCAAAATGAGATGTGGTAGTAGTGAGGCTCACACCACTTATCCACTTGGATCAATGTCATTTTTAAAAGTCCAATGAAGCATGTCCAGGCTGGGGCTGTCCGCTGACAAGGACACTGGTGGGGCTGGCTTGCCTGGAGCTCCATTCTTGACGCTTTACTTTATGTTTCTCTTTCTTTCTTTAGTTTCTCCTTGTCCAAACCATATACAATTCTTTAAATCCAAATGTACGCTTGAGTCCAGGTCCAGGTCGTCGCCAAAAATATGTTGTATCTTACCAGACGTAACCGAGTTGTCTTTTAAGTATTTCTTTATTAACCTCTTGTTGCAGGATATTAATTATATACAAATGTCCATTAGCCTGGTGTTCCTTATTCTCCAGCCCCACCAGGAGCAGCCTGCCTGCTGCTCATCCCATCTTCCAACTGTCACCACTCGTCCACACAGGCACCCAAGCATTCCAAGCATCACAGTCACACCAACATTCCACTGCCAACACTCATACTGGCTTAGCAGCAGGGAGATAGGTAACCAGGGATAGATATGATAACATAAGCAGGATATAATGCAGGAGGAGGAAAGTCAGTTGGAGGGGAAGAAGAATCGGCAGGTATATGCTTGCTTATTGACAATTTCCATTATACTCACTAGCTACAAGGGCATCGTCGTGACTCATGATCGCGAACCCACGCTTTAACAGCTGCAGCGGTGGTTGAGTTATGGCCTCTTCTATCTGCAACTCAGCAAAAGCTCACAAAATAAATGTTAAAATGATGGCTTGATGGAAATGGGAAAGAACGTAAGGTTTAAAGAAAGGATGGGTGAAATGGTATATGAGTGAAAGAATGCATGGGTGGGTATTGGGTAAAGGGATGGATGGGTGAAAGGATGGTTGACAGAAAGGGTGGATCCAGAATGGAGGGATAATGGATTGTAAAGACTGGATTAGAGAAAGTAAAACTTAAATCATGGTGACTATGGGTGAATATAGAAAAATGAAAGGATGAATGAATAATTGGATTGCTTTGATGAAGAGGCCAGGGAGTGCTTTTGGAGAGGGGTATACTGCTCACCTACTTTGCTTTATTTGATTTATGGCTATCAAAGCTATGGTTCAAAGTGGGGGTATTTTTGAATTTTTTGTTCAACTCCCTTGACTCACTGTATCTGTTAAGCGAGGCAGATATGTATCCCACCCATCATCATTCATCACCTCCCTCCCTGCCTATGGAATTTCGCCACTCATGACCAAAGTGCAGTATTTTTATTTTGATTCATTTCATTTCGAGGTCTTGTAGTGCGCATGGCTACCCACACACAGGCTTCCCTGCACCGAAAGGATGACAAACGAAATCAAGAGAACAGGTAACTTTTTAGATGTTTCCTAAAGCTTAGCAGGTTATTATAAGATCTGAGGCTTAGCGGAAGTGAGTTCCAATACCTGAGTGCCAGGTAAGCAAAAGAGCGCCCATTGCTTCCAGCTCTTTTCATTCTTGGTATTGCCAGGAGAGATTGATAGTTTGATCATAAGCCCATGCAATTTGGTGAGGAATAATGAATTGCTCCAAGATATGTGGTCTCTGAGCATGCTTTACTTTGTGAACTATGCAGAGAGACTTAAACTCAAATCTCTTCCTCACAGGCAGCCAATGAAGGCTCACCAGCGCTGGTCATGCCAAATGTGACTTGAAAGTATTCAGCAAGACTCTGGCTGTGGCATTTTGTTTGACCTGTAGCTTTCTGGTGACATACATGGGTCTCTCAAGATAAGGAGAATTGCCATAATCTAAGCATGACAGGATAAGTTCTTGAATCACTATTCTACAGATATCAGAGGGAAGCCATTTGATTGTCTTTCTAAGGGCTCTTAAGAGACCAAAACATGATCCCACTAGCTTTTTGGCCTGTGCTGCCATGGTGAGGTTCTTATCAAAAAGTACTCCCAGACTTTTGACCTAATCTTTTGGAATAGGACAGTCACCCAGGCATGAAGGCCATGAGAAATTACCCCAAAGAGAGGGAATATTTGCAACCAACATAACCTCTGTCTTGTTGCCATTTAATTTAAGGCGACTATTGTACATCCACGTTTGTACCTTCTTCATGCATTCCGCCAACTTTGCCTCAGTTTGTCTAATGTTGGAAGCGAGGGAGATGACAATCTGAGTGTTGCCTGCTTACAAGACCATCACAAATCCTGCTGAGCGGATGATGTTGGCTTAGGGATGCATATATACATTAAAAAGAGTGAGGCTCAGAGACGAGCCCTGGGGAACTCTGAATTTAAGCGGATGTACTTCCGACAGTCAATGTCCCTCCCTGACCTAGAAACTTTTATTTTCCAAAAAGGAGGCCAGCCAGCTTAGTGCTTTGTCCCTGATTCCCAACATCTCTAGCCTACTTTGCAGAATCAAACGAGAGACCGTGTCAAAGGCTGCACTGAAATTCAAATGGATGAGCGCAGATGAAACCCTTGGTCCAATATTCTCCTGAGATCTTCATTGGCTGCTAGGAGAGCTGTCTCTGTCCTATATCCTGGTCTAAATCCCGTTTGAGTTGGGTATAGCAGATCATGGTATTCCAGGAAGCTGGTCAACTGGCTATTGGCCATCTTCTCTAGGATCTTACTTACACCAGGAAGCATAGAGATAGGTCTATAATTTTCTGTTTTGTCGTGATCTAAGGAGGGCTTATTCAGCAATGGTCTAACGACTGCATGCTTCTAACGGTCTCAAACCTGGCCCTTTTTCAAGGAAAGATTTTATAGATTAGTCAAGGCTGATAGAATAATATCACCTCCTTTCAATGGAATGTCAATAGAGGCCGGGTCTAGTGGGGAAACTGACTTAACTGTCTTTGCTATCGCCTCAGTCACGTTGTTTTTTAGTTGAGGAAACATAGACAAGGTGGGAGAATTTGAGCTGACTGTAATGTGGCAATTTTTTGTAGTTTGGACCATCTCCTGATCTGGGAGTCCGCAGATCTGTTTAGCCGAAGAGCCAGGTCTTGAGGGTCTTCCTGAAGGTGTTCAGGGAGGGGGCGCGTCTGATGTCTGCCGGTAGCTCGTTCCAGGTCTTGGCTGCAATGTGAGAGAAGGATCTTCCACCTGCTCTGGCTCTGTGGATGCGCGGGGTTTCGGCCAGTGCGAGGTTGGAAGATCGGAGGTTTCTTTTGGGTACGTGGAAGTTGATTCTGTCGTTGAGGTATTTGGGTCCGTTGTTATGTAGGCATTTGTAGGTGTGAGTGAGGATTTTGAAAGTGACTCTTTTCTCCACAGGGAGCAAGTGGAGACTTCGTAGGTGTTGGCTGATGTGTTCGTGTCGGGGGATGCCGAGGACAAGTCTGGCGGCGGTGTTCTGTACTGTCTGGAGTTTTGCGGAGTAGGGACTTGTTGATGCCGGCGTAGAGTGCGTTTCCATAGTCCAGTCTGCTGGTGATGAATGCGTGGGTGACTATCTTCCTTGACTCAAGGGGGATCCACTTGAAGGTCTTACGCCCTGTGATTGTAGGTTTCAGGAAAGAATTCACTACACTGTAGATTTCCCTAGAAACCTGTGAGGACTGTGTAATTCTCTCAGCAATGTCAGTTAGCCTGGCTTTACTAATAGCAATTTTTACAGCTTTTTGTAGGTTTCCTTTTGTCAACATCAAAGTTTCGTTTCCAGTTTCTTTCTTCCCTTTTACATAATTTCTTTAAGTGTCTAATTTCAGGTGTAAACCAGGTGACATTTGACCTAGTATCATGAGACTTCAATATTTTTTAGGACTATGAGTCTCCAAAGATGTTTCTAACTAGTCTTGAAATGCCTTATAAACAGCATCGACATCACCATCTTGTGAGCACCCTAACTCCTGAAGACATTTTATCAACTGAGGAATATTGATTTTTGACCATTGCCTAATTAATTTATGGCAAGGTATGTTAGACTTGGTCCTGTCTAACTTATTAATTGTGAATTCAATCAATAAATGATCTGACCAAAGCACATGTTGTGTGTTGTTAACCATTATGTTGGGCAATGTAGAGATGATGGGTTCTAATATATGCCCTTTACAGTGAGTTGGGAATCTGACTAACCGTTCAAGCTGAATGGCAGACAGGTTGTTTAACAAATTTAGTGACTGACTACAACCAGTATCATCTAAATTAATTTTTAGTCTCCCAAGAGGGTAAAATTTGCAGTTCTGAGAGTGTAAAATGCTTAATATCTGGGATATGCTGCAGAAAATCCTGTAGAGGAGCAGCCCTGAAAATGTGAAGGAATGCGAGAGAGGCTAATAAAAAACAACAGACTCTCACATCCTTTCACAGGTATCGGGTCCGCTTTACATTCCAGATTATCCCTAAAGATGATGGCTATCCTCCCCCGATTTTTATCAGCTCGGTCACTCCTTGCTATCGCATAACCTGGGGGAAGAGCGATTGAAAGATCCGGCCCACTATTTGCATGGAGCCATGTTTCTGTGAGGAAGAGAGCAGCTGGTTGTTGGTTCTCTAACAAGATGAATAATTTCTCACGGTGTTTGGGCAGGGATCTGCAGTTTATAAGGAACATGGATCTTAGAGCATTAGTCTGGAAAGGCATATCTTTTTCCATTCTCTGATTCCTTACTTGTGGAGTCCTAACAACAAGTGAGTCCACTTTGGGTCTATCAAAAAGCCTAAACCAGTATCCACACCCTTGACACTCACCAGGCCAGGTGTCTGGTTTCATTCTATGTTGACAGAATTTCCCTAGTATGTAATTGAAATATTTTAGCATTTCAGCACTGTAATTTCTCTCCTATGGTTAACCAGGGGCAGGGGTTCTGGCCTCTAACCCCTGCCGGCCACGGACAACACAGACGGGCTTGCCTTTGGCGCACCTTTGGGCTGTCCGTGCACCTCACTGCATTAAATAAGGTGCCTATCGCGATGCTGGAAACTAGAACACCAAGGATAGAGTCTACTTCCATGCTGGGGGCTGGCTCTTAACAAAGCCAAAAAATGCCCCAATCACTATCCTAAAGTGCTGCTTGTGCGTCCAAAAATATTACTTTTTAAAAGATTCCAAAAACTAAGAACAATACTAAGAACGCCCAGCATTAGGTGCCTATAAAAACAGTTAACACCCCCTTGATTTTTAAAAGCAGTCACGCTCCTGCTATATGGCTAAATTTTGTGACTGCAGTTTTGGCTGTGCAATGTGCACCTGATTCCAAAATATATCTCATGGCTTCCCTTTACAGATTTTTTTTTATGCCTGTTCAGATTTTTCCCTTTTCGTCAACTGTATAGTGACTGAATAAGCCAAAGATTAGTAGTTATGTGACAAATCAATGATCAGTGACACCCCTCTATTCTATATCTCAAAAGCTCTTACTAACCTCCAAATCCCTTTACCCTACTCTGCAGTAGAGTGAGCGAAGTTTCCTTTCCTTACTGCCCAGCGAATGAATTTGTTAGAAGTAATTTGTGGTGGTGGGCGAGGCCAGTGAGTACAGTGCGACTAAGTTCCTGATTTGATTTCAAGTTTGACACTCTGTGACGAACGTGTCAAATACAATCTATATAGCTAGTTCCTTTCCCTGTAGTGCAGTGCATCATTTTTCCCAACGTCTACTTATGGAAGACAGGATAATATCCCCATTTTATACATGGGGTGTGTGATGTAGTATCTTATTTATTATTCATTTGCCTCTTTGGAGTCAGGGTAGAAAGTGAAAGGCATTTGAAGAAGAGCAGGGCCATTGAAATTAAAGATAGATAATTGTCAGCTACAGCTGCTCCAGCTGCAGACATTAGCAAAGTACCCGACACGCTGGCTAGCATGCCTCCATTAATTTAGCACAACATAACTTGTACTCCATTGTACATAATGCCTTACCCATTAATGAGAGGTAATTTATTTTTATTTTTCCTCTGAAACTGTCTATTTAGTTACTGGAAAAGCCTTCAAAAGAAAAGATGTTTTAAATCACTGTTTTTAATCCAGTGTTACTTTGTCTTAATACTTTTCTGCCAGGCGGTCAGTGCTTTTTTTGCAATGTATGTGTGCTAAAATATACAATTAGCCTTGGTATTTTCCTAATCATAATCACATCAGATTCCAATGGCACTAGCGGGGGCAGAAATGTACTGCTACTATGCCACCCACTAATTTTAAACAATTGCTTGCACAGAGCATTCTTTACAATTTGTCATTTTTCTTTTTGTTTTTCTTGATATAGCTACTCAAGCTGGTCCACCCGAAGCACCCCACAGGCAGGAGATAGTGCCCGGCTGCAGCGGCAGAGGCTGGACACTATCCAGCAGAAATATCAGCGGCTGGTGGCCCAGGCAGATGAAAAAGAATAGGCAGAAATAGCTGCCTCTCAGCCGGGCCCCTTTGCAGCCAGTCAGCCAAAGCCTCTGGCCTCTGTGCCCTGCCATTGCCGGTGCCAGCTGTCAGTGGCCCTGATTTGAACTGCTGTGGCCCCCTTCCTCTCTGACAGGACATTGCTGTGGCCCATTTTGCAGCAGCTGGACCACATGGAGACTTTAGGGAGGCATATGGAGAGCCGGCTGGACAGGATAGAGTGGAGCTTGTACCAGCTCCGGACCCAAATGCATAATGCCCTCTTTTAGCCCTTTTTTGATTTTTTTGTTTTGCTGGAGGGACTTGTTGTGGGTGGAGAGGGTTGGAAGGGAGTTGAGACCCGGTTTTGTTATTTGTTGGAAATTTGGACATTGATTGTGGAATGGGGATGGGTCAATTTGTTTGGGGAGAGGTGTTGGCCTGTTGTGAGTGGAGAGGGTGGGTTTTTTTGAAAAAAAATAAAGGGGAAAATTGTATTTATTCACGATTTATGACTGAAGTAGTTTATTTGTGTTTTACTTTTACTTTGCACTGCTGCCTTTTCAGTTACGCTGTCTGTTCTTTTCTACTCTGCTTATAAAAGTGTATACTGATTAGTTATAGCTAGTTATATACCTCTAGTATTATCTTGAACATTGGGGGGATGCTGCCGTGACCTATATTGCCTACAAAATCCTAGATATCCATCGCAGGCAACTAAATAGAACTAAAAACACTGAGTTAGTGGGTCATAAATTATATCATTGTTAAAGAATTGAGACCAGACTACTATATGATACAACAAAGAATAACTGACAGTGATAAAATAACATAAAATAGCAAATGTATCTTCATCTTAGCAATGGGGAGTGAGTATTTAATTAAACCTAAAGTTACAAAGTCCCTCCCTCACTGTCTGCCACCACATGAATCACCAATCATCACTCACAATCACTCAATAATATATCGACTCATTGGTGCAATAGTTACCTGTTCCAATCCAAGCATGGTGGTAGGTACACAATTGTATCTCCTCTTTGATGCAAGCAAAAGATAGGAATTTGACAGTCTTGTAAATCAAATGATCTTTTGGTGCAGCCCTTCTAAGTGATGCAAAGAAGAAGGATCATAGGAATGGACCACACAGGTTAATGATTGCTAAGTAAGTTTGTAAAGGCCAATCACCTCCAAGAAAAATGATCACCCATCATTCAGGCCCCAAACATTGCAAATCATAACAATCAAGTTCCCAAATTACAGTTGAACACCCTCCCTCACTGTCTGCCACAACATGAGTCATCAATCATCACTCACAATCACTCACTCACTGTTGCAATAGTTGTTGTTACCTCTTTCAAACCAAGCACGTAGGTTAGGTAGTAGGTACACAATTGTAACTGTGATGCAGGCTACACATTGGAATTTCATATTGGCACTCTTGTAAATTAACAATCATCTACGTGATGCAAAAAAAGATAGGCATGCGAGGGAGGCAGGCATTGTCTCAAATCTCATTAAGGAATTGTGGAGGCTTCTTCACTGCACACTGGTCCAAATGCAATCTGGCAATATGTGTGATTAAAAGTAACGTTGGGCGTAAAATCCGCCCTGCTTGCGGAGTTTGCAGATTTTTGCAACTCCGCGTTCCGTGTAGAACGCGGAGTTACCAAAAACTCAGCGCTTTCAAAATGTGCTTTCACGTGCGCAGGAGCGACTTACCGGGATGCCTGCGATCGCCGACGAGATTTCCCATCTGTTCGCGGCAGCACGTTCCTGCGAGAGTGTGCAAGCGCGAACACGTCATTCGGGCGCGCCATCGGACATCGGTGGACGTTTTGCGAAGCTCACGATCCCGAACATGCAGAATGTGCAATCTGGAGAAGAATCTCCCATGAGCAGCATCAAAACCTTCTCAAAATGGTGATTTGGATTAAAAAAAATTCCTCAGATTGACATTTGGTTGTACTTTTTTGTGCAAGGAGTCCTTTATCTTTTTTTACTTTTTTTTTTAAGAGGAAGGAAGTGCCCCAGAGTCTCCAACTTCCTGTTCCTGTCCAGCTGGCTCCTCCCAGTGCTTTGTCCATCTCCTGTTCACTTTTCATTTGGATTTGGAGCTGGAAGGATCACTCTTTGTGGCTGCTGCATCATATATCATTGAATTTGAGGACTTTTGAATCTGAGATTTCACAAGTAAGTTAGAAAATTGGTGTTGTTTGTTTGATTGGGGCATTGCACCTACATTTTTTTGTACTTTGAATCTCTTTTTTACAATTTATTGAGGTGGGTGGCCTGTAGTTCAGTAGGAGCCTAGTTGTTTCTTTGTAAGTAATTTTTCATCTTTTATAAAGGAAACATGTGGCACAGTTCACTGCATTTTCTCCAACTTTTTAAATTAATTAATTTGCAATATTTATTTAATTCACTAGCCCAGTAGTCTGCCAATACTATTGGCCTTTCAGCCAGTAGGCCCAGAGCTACTCATTGGTACATTAAACAACTGTTTCTGTTGTGTCTGTTGAATTTAAACATCATTTAGGGCATGGATGGCATTGGATTGAATTGCTAAATGTTTTTTTGGGGGTATTTCACTTTTTTTGTGTGTGTTAAATAAATGCCTTTGTTGGATGTGTGTGGTGTGGTTGTTGTGTAACTTGCAAACCTTAATTGCCCTGTGGATTTTCGTTTTTGCATTGTTGCATTAAAGCTGTGTTGTTTAGCAGGCCTCTTTTGTCTGGCCATATGGCCTGCTTGAGGTCATTGTTTTCAAGGCCTCATGCTTGTTGTGAGTGACCATGTGGCTGGTGGCCATTTTGTCGTGGTAGTTAGTGTGCTGCTTTTGCCATAGGCCTGCATGTCTTGCCTTTTTTCTTCTTGGCTTACTTCTTCTTGTTGTTGTGGCCTGGCCATGTGGCTGTCGCCCATTTTGTGAAGGCAGCCAGTGTGCTTTTGCCATAGGCCTGCATTGTCTGTCTTCCCTTTCTTGTTGTTGGAACTTGTTGTGGCCTGGCCATGTGGCTGGCGGCCATTTTGTGAAGGCATCCAGTGTGCTTTTGCCATAGGCCTGCATTGTCTGTTTTCCCTTTCTTGTTGTTGTGGCCTGGCCATGAGCTGGCTGCCATTTTGTGAAGGCCTCCAGTGTGCTTTTGCCATAAGCCTGCATTTTCTGCCTTCCCTTTCTTGTTGTTGCGGCCTGGCCATGTGGCTGGCGGCTATTTTGTGAAGGCAGTCAGCGTGCTTTTGCCATAGGCCTACATTGTCTGTCTTCCCTTTCTTGTTGTTGTGGTGGCCTGGCCTGGCCTGGATATGTGGCTGGCAGTCATTTTGTGAAGGCAGCCAGTGTGCTTCTGAATTAGGCCTGCAAGCCTTCTTTGTGGTGCCCATGCCTTGTTGTTGATTTGCATGCAATTATTTCTTCTTTTACCCAGCAAAAAATGCAGCACAGTTCACTACATTTTCTAAAACATTTGCAATATTATTGATTTGAATGTATTCACTATGTGGCCTAGTCTGCCAATGGGTTTTCCAACCAATAGGTCCAAAGCTACTCATTCGGGTGCATGAAGCAACTGTTTTTGTGGTGTCTGTCGAATTTAAACATCATTTAGGCCATGGATGGCATTGGATTGAATTGCAAAATGTTTTTGTTTTGGGTATTTCACTTTTTTTGTGTGTGTTAAATAAATGCCTTTGTTGGATGTGTGTGGTGTGGTTGTTGTGTAACTTGCAAACCTTTTTAAGCCCTGTGGATTTTCGTTTTTGCATTGTTGCATTAAAGCTGTGTTGTTTAGCATGCCTCCTTTGTCTGGCCATATGGCCTGATTGAGTTCATTGTTTTCCAGGCCTCATGCTTGTTGTGAGTGACCATGTGGCTGGTGGCCATTTTGTGGTGGTAGTTAGTGTGCTGCTTTTGCCAGCCCATAAGCCTGCATGTCTTTCCTTTGTTCCTCTTGGCTTACTGCTTCTATCCCCATTGCCAGCTGCAGCTCCCTGAATGCTGCATCCCACGTGATGCACAATGCCAAACAGGTTCCATCCATTACATTTGTATTTTTGTTTTTGTTCTTCTTCTTTCCTATCCTTCCTGAGTGTACACCGTACACCATGAAAGCCCTTGTTATCAAAGTCTCACAAATGGCTACACTGTTGTTATGTTTGTTTAATAACTGAGTTAATAAACTTTTATAATATTAATAATAACACTAACAAGTGTGACCACACACTAAGTTAAATATTATATTTGTTTGTTTGTACTAGTAGTAATTGAACCACAACAATAAATGCCACGTTTCACTGATGTTCTTCTTGCTTCTTTGCTTTTAGGTGCACAAAAGAGGAGGAGACGTCATCACCCATTGTACTGCCAGACAGAAGTCCTGCTGCGCACGACGTCACATGACGTGTGACCACAGACATCTCTTCAACTTGTGCCACTGCGTGCTGCTGACATCTGAAGAAGATGGCCCCAAAGAAAGGTACCAGGTTCTCCAGTACCACGAAAGTTGCCAGTGAGAAGAAGGAACTGCCACTTACCAAGACTGGTGTGCCGCCCAAGATCTTTTTTGTGAGAAAAAAAATTGCGCCTGCAGCAGCGGTGTCCGGGGAGCAAGCTGGGAGCAGCACCCCAGCTTCAGTGGACCCACCCCACCAACCTAGGCCCAAGCCCATGTCTGTCACAGAGGCAGCCAGTCTAATCATGACAACGCCAACGAGCAGTGATGTTGAAATTGACTTATCGTTATCGCAAACTAGTACCCAATCAACGCAGGAAACTCAGATAAGTGGACAACAACAGCCGCAACCACCGCCCACAATAGTAGTTGTTCCTCCTGAAGTAGGGGCATTTCAGGAAATCGAGCTTCCTGCAGAGGAAGAAGAAGTGCAAGCCACTCTTTCAGAAGATCCACTGTCTTCCAGATCCCCATCAAGGAAAAGGAGGGTTAGTCCATCGAGTTCTTCTGCAAGCCCCCCTTCTGATGATCAAGACGCCACTTGGATCCCACCTCCTCAGTCTGAGAGTGAGACACGCCACGAGACAAGGCTAAGGAAAAGCAAGGTTCCAGAAAGCCTTAGAGCTATGGAGGTAGATGTAGAAGAGGAGGATGATGATGATGACGAGCCAGTCATCATGGACATTAGTCCTGCCCCAGTGGAGACCAACATTACCCCATCTCAAATTGCTGTGAGGGATGTGGCACGGATACCAACAACACAGATAACATCAACACCACCTCCAGCTTCCATATTTGCATTTTCAAAGGTCCGGCAGCGACCTACATCCAGCACAACCACCCCAGTAGAAGTAGGTACTGCAGAGAGTCAAACTCTACGCCCACCTACCAGTTCATCCGGCATTGGCAGTGGCACCAGCAGCTCCAGAAAGTTCAGCTCCCCAGTTTGGGACTTCTTTTTGGTTAGCAGGAAGGAGGTAAACCTTGCGATATGCTCTATTTGTGGACAAGGTGTTAGTCGGGTAAGCTTGGTACAAACTATGGTACCAGAGGCCAAACAACCCATCTGAAAAAACACCACATGATCCAGTGGGAGGCGCACCTTAGCGGCCAAAAAACTGCACCCATTGTTGTTGGGGATGAAGGAGTAGAAGATCCGATCACGGTGGAAGGTGAACAAGAGGGAGACATTTTCTCTGGTACACAAAGTAGCCCTGTCCCCAGCAGTCTAGTGGTACCGGCCAGATCCATATTAGCAACATCGCAGTGGCACAAGAGTAAGAGTCAGGCTGAGACACCACGGGGTCCCAGGCAAGAGAGTACCGCAACGAAACGTGTTTTGAGCCTAACAACATCTGGCATCAAGAAGATGTCACCTGCATCAGTGGCACCAGAAAAGAAAAAAATCCATGCTACCATTGTCAGCATGTTTAGGTTGGCGGGGCAGTACGAACGCAACCACTCAACAGCACTTTTGTACAATGGAAGCTGGCTAAAATGTTAGCGCTGGACCGTCTCCATTTTTCTTTTGTGGAAGGGGTGGGTTTTCTTGAATTTGTGACAACCATCTGCCCAAAATGGAAGGTTCCCAGCCGGTCCTATTTTGCCAGAGTTGCTGTTCCAGCACTACATCATGACGTGCTGTAATTGCTTGGACAAGCTTTGCAGCAGAGTGCTGTTCACACTATCAACCTCAAAAAACCAACAGAGACGGGCCACTAGAGAGTGACTAGTTAACCTGAGTAGTGTCTAACACCACAGGAATTGTTTAAAAGAACCCTCACACACCAACCTGGTTGGTGTCATGCTTCATCATTGGGTTCCCAGTCGGGTAGCCGAGTGCTACCCAACTGTGCTACGACACCTGATTACAGTGGAGCAGGTTTTTGGTTTTTGTGTGATGATGTTGTGAGTGTAGTGACGTTAAAAATACCTCCGGGAAACTCACTATTCGATGTTTTATTCCCAGTGGCCCAGGGTATGTTTAAAACAAGGTGAGATGGATAATATGTCAGAACTGCAAATAAGTGTCTGAATTATCCTTAGGTCGACATGTTTCAGCTCTTCAAAAAATTAGTGGAGCTTTCCTCAGACCTCTCTATATGGTGATTAATGTGCAAAAGTGAGTGGTAAAAATTAAACCACATGTGTAACGCATTTTTACACACTCGCTAAGGCGTGCTTAACATGCGGGGATGGACTAACCATGAGTAACGGTCCATCAGTGGACGCTGCAGTAGGTTGAGACGTGGGGGAGCACCGAGACCAAAGTACCTAGTAGGAGCTCCTCCCGCCCTGGACTCGTATGGCCATGGAAATACCATGAATTACGATTTTTACTACTGATGGACTGTTACTCATGGTTAGTCCATCCCCGCATGTTAAGCACGCCTTAGCGAGTGTGTAAAAATGCGTTACACATGTGGTTTAATTTTTACCACTCACTTTTGCACTTTAATCACCATATAGAGAGGTCCTGAGGAAAGCTCCACTAATTTTTTGAAGAGCTGAAACATGTCGACCTAAGGATAATTCAGACACTTATTTGCAGTTCTGACATATTATCCATCTTACCTTGCTTTTAAACATACCCTGGGCCACTGGGAATAAAACATCGAATAGTGAGTTTCCCAGAGGTATTTTTAACGTCACTACACTCACAACATCATCACACAAAAACCAAAAACCTGCTCCACTGTAATCAGGTGTCGTAGCACAGTTGGGTAGCACTCGGCTACCCGACTGGGAACCCAATGATGAAGCATGACACCAACCAGGTTGGTGTGTGAGGGTTCTTTTAAACAATTCCTGTGGTGTTAGACACTACTCAGGTTAACTAGTCACTCTCTAGTGGCCCGTCTCTGTTGGTTTTTGAGTATTACATTGGGACAAGGACGGCCCACATACTGTCCTGACTCTTTCCTTTTGTTTTTTGACACACTATCAACCTGACAACAGACATGTGGACCAGTTGCCAAGCCACTGATTACATGTGTATCACTGCTCACTGGATCTCTTTTGTGGGGGTTCGAGAACAGATATCTGCAGGTGTTGACACTGCTGAGATTTTTAATGCCACTCGGAAACATGCAACTGTAGCCATGTTCGCCATATCTCATACTGCTGCAAACATTTTGGAAGAGTTTAACAGCAAGTTCTTTGAATGGCTGCACCCAAGAGGGCTTAACATTGGTTTTGTTGCCACGGACAATGGCAGTAATAAAGTTAAGGCCATGGCCAATGGTGGTTATTTCAGGCTCCTGTGTTTGGCGCACTGCATTAACATCATTGTTCAAGACTTTCTGAAAAAAGAAGACCGAGTCAGCAACTTACTGACCACCTGCAGAAGAATCTGCACACATTTCAGCCATTCATTTAAAGCCTGGAAACAGCTGAGGATCATTCAAAGTGAGTATAGAGTGCCAGTTAAAGCACTCATCCAGGAGGTGCCAACACGTTGGAACTCAACTTATTACATGCTTGAACGTCTGTTTGAGCAGTACAGACCAATCAATGAATATGTCATGCAAAGAGGGGATGCTACTGTGAAAGGCATGGCCGTTGAGATGGACCAATGGGGCCTAGTTAAATGCCTGACAGAGATGCTACTTCCTTTCGAGCTCTTCACACGTGAAGTCAGCAAGGAGGACTGTACTAGGGGCCAAGCTATCCCATTGTTGCACATGCTACAGGAACAGCTGAAGGGGGTGTCTGCAATGTATGCAGGTGTGGAGGAAAAAAAAGAAGCATATGAGTTGGTGGAGAGCTTAACCCTTCGCTTATCTGAAAATACAAGGGTGCAAGCAGGCATTGTCTCATCCAATCATTACATTTGTGCCTCAATTCTGGATCAACGGTACAAAGCAGTACTGAACACTAACACATTGATTTCTTTTTCAGAAGTGGATGTTGCCAAGTACAAAACTTGGATAGCTGCGGAAGCCAGTCGCTTAGAAAAAGAACGGCTGGGAATTAGAGGCCCGCAACTCCAGCCCACAACAAGTACTGCAGGGCAGCCGGCGTCAAGTTCAACTTCAGAGCCAGGGGGCAGTGCGGTTGACTCACAGTAGTCAAAACCACCAACAACACCAAGAACAACATCAACAACAGCAAGAACAGGATCATCAGCCCCAGTTAAATCGGCACAGGAATGGTATGTATGGCAAGGGCTTATTAGGTCCAGTGCTGAGGGAAAGGCAAAAGAGGCAGAGTAAAGTGGAGCACCCCTGAGCATTGAGCGGATGGCCCAGGCCTATCTGGATGACCCAACAGAGGTCTACATTGATCAAAACCCATTGGTGTATTGGTTTGGGAAAAGGGGCCAGTGGCCAGTGCTCAGCAGGCTGGTGATAAACTATCTGGCTTGCCCTGTCGCAAGTGTCTTTTCTGAGCGTGTTTTCAGTGCTGCTGGTGCCGTTGTAACAGTGAAAAGGACCAGTCTCTCGCCCCAAAACCTGGAGAGGTTAACCATGATCAAAATGAATGAGCACTTTTTACCACCGGATTACACCATACTTGAAGTAGCACAGCAGGAAGATTATGACTGCGACTTAGGTCATGGAAGTAGTGTGTTAGATGACCTACTTCTGGGTGAACCACCAGAGTTTGAGGACAAGCTCTACTTCCCTGACAACTAGGCTTTCAACTTGTTACTTTTTCTTTCTTCCTTTGTAGTGTAGCTCCTATTTCCCTAATAGGCTCTGCGCATTGGAATAATATATCCTATAGGTTTGACATAGGACTAAGGTCGGTATGTCCCTATCGAGTATATTAAACTTAATTACTTGTGCCAGCTAGCTCAGAGGCCACTAGAAACTTCTTGACAACAAGAACGGATTAGTTTCTGGCAGCCGCAAAACATGACCACTGTGTTTCCCTTACAGAATCAGGACGTGTCCCAGAGTCGTAGAAACAATAGATAACTATTTCACTCAGCTCAGTTGTGCATGATTCAGTTATTCTCAAAGTTACACAGAAATAACAGACGGGCGTTTCAATAAAAAGGTTTATTGAACAGTCTTGTTTCTGTTGTAAGTTAGATGTGCTGTTACGATCACAAGACAGTATGCGAGATAAATAATGTACAAGGTGAGCAGTAGAAATAAATAATACTGCGTTAGCATTATCTTTTCAGCATATATGCATTTACATAAAATGACACAGCCTAAAAATGCGAGTACTCATACGATGCGTTTCTATCCTAGTTCTACCCAGTGTGCCTAACCTTTCCTAGGTGTAGGGGAAAGTAGAAGTAGGTGTTGTATTCCTGACTAGAGTATACTAAGAGTAAGTTACGCCTAGTATGCCAAGAGTCTAGTATGCCAAGAGTCCCTCTAGGTTCTAGTCTGCTCCATACCTGAAGAATGAGAGAGGTAGGAATCTCTATCCGGACTCGAACTCCAACACCCCGCAAGGGAAGTTAGATCACTGGAAGCTGGACTCTCTGCGTGCAGGAATGACAGCGTCTTCTCAGTGCGTCCGGCCGGGAATCGGGCTCCTCTGAAGTCGAGGTCTCCTCTGATTTACAGGGGTTTGGGAAGGTATATTTATACCTGAAAATGTTAGCATTGACGTAAGTTGGGTAGCGAAAGACGTCATGAATGAATCCCTTAAGGAATAGAGGTTCATGCATAATGTATGAGTCCTTGAAGAAATCAATAGTCCTGGGCAAGGGAAACTCCCGCAGCCTGAGGGTCTGTTTTTCATGGACTCGTTGAGACGCTAGGGTGGACGGATGTCGGAATCCATGCCTGTATTTGGTATGCATGGTTTATGCCTAAATAAGGTCTGGGATTTTATGCCTATATAAGGGCAGGTTGGATTGTGCCTATATAAGGACATGATTCTAGAAAGCCCGTTTATGGACACCCTATAAAGTACACAACACCCACTCTTCTTTTGTGTATACAACAATACTAAAATGCTAAACATTTAAAATGCTAAACATTAAAATGGAGTACCGCATAATAAAACATATCCTAAAAAGCTTTAAAAGACATATTAAAAATGCAATGGTTGCTGTACATCATTAAGCAGTGCTCTTCATTTCCAGCATAAGGTATGAAATAAATGCATTTGGAATGAAATATAAAAGCAATATTTACATATAACGAAAATGATCGATAAGGTTGTCCAAAATCAAAAGTCATTTCCTGTCATGAAACTTAAATGAACTAATTTAGACACACAAGACGACTAAGTGTCCCTGGAAGTACTGCCAAGTCTGTATTATAAGGCTAGTTCTACTTTAAGCAGATTGGAGTGCCATTTTTGTATGAAAAAAATGGGACAAAAGTTCAAATTTGGTAAAGTTCCAAAGTTTTGAAAAATGAAGGCCAAATGGTTGCTGTTGTACTGGAACAGAGTATGCCGAATCAGAGTCAGTCTATGGGTCTGGTGTAAACATGAGATCATCTATTTCAATAGACAAAACATCTTCCACTGTCGCTGGTGTAAGCTGGAACACCTCGTGTAAAAGATTGACCGCACAAAGATGGGAAACATCGCTTTCAGCAATGTTCGCGTCCGTTGGTACCTGTGTGCCTGGAGTTGTTTCTCGTACCTCAGCAGCAGCAGGAGGCGACTGTGAGATCTCAATGAATGCTGACATCAGGATTGGAAGCCTCTGGGGACAACACAGAGCATGGGCCGTTATCGGGTCCAGCAAAGCATCGACATCCTTTGGCGCAGCTGACGGATATGTTAGACAGGCGTCCAACACGCATTCTTCACCGCATAGCAGGCAGCGTAGAACAGGTAAGATGCAATCATGCCAGATTGGTCGGAATGACAGGAACCATGTGGTATTAAGGTCCCGTAGACGAGTCATGCCCAATAGCTGTACTATTCGCTCACGGCACTTTCTTTCAAGGAGAGCTTTCTCCATTTCGCTCAGAGTGATGTCGGCGAATCGGCTGGCCATAGCGTAATAGCAGACAGATGAATAAAATTCCGGCAACAAGTGCGAGAATTAATGGAATGCCACCAAACACTGAATGTGCAAAGTTCGGAATGATTCCAAGTATTGCCTGGAACGGTGCTAATAGACCGGTGCAAATGCTCTTAAATACATGTACAATTCCTGTTGTATCTGACATGTTCAAGATACGTGATATCATTTCTACGAAATGTATAGGGCAGTTTGTACGTATTAAAGTCTGTATCTCAGCCGAAGTCTTTGCAACTTGTAGATCATAGGTTTCTCTGGCCGAGGACAAAGGCACTGTTTGTTGTAAAAGCATGGCTTTCATTCTGCTTAAAGTATCAAATCTTATAAAAGAGACGTTCAGCGAAGGCCATAAAGGCGACTCCCTGACTGTGTCTATTGGGGGAAACAATACTTGCATACAGCAAGTGACCCTGGAGTTGACCGTTACTAGATATGGGATGCCTGGCAACATTCCACAGCAGCTCTGATCATTCAACATGAGGTAACTCCCATTCGAAAGTTGTCCAAACGCTGGATTAATCACAGCAGCTGGTGAACCGTGCTGATGGCAAGACAAGTTTGCCACAGAACCATTACAAGCCCCGTGTAAAATAATGTCCTGGCAAATGAGTGAACCGGTCAGCGCATGTTTACAGTTGATACCGCTAAGATACACTTCACGATCCCCACTCCAACATCTATGTGTATATGGTAAAGTCCAAGATATCTTAATGTATTCCTTACCCAACCTTTCATATTTGCCTGCTTGCATCTGTCTGAGGCAATACTGAAACTGAAAAGTTGTCACAGGTAATGTTATTTTGCCATGAATAACCCATTCCGTAGTTGGTTTTTCTGCCACTGTAAACGGTAGTTTTTCCATTTTTTCAATGCTTTGCACTGTACACCTCGCTCCTCTTTGTGCCAATTCGACCTGTTTATCAGTGAGATTGTATTCTGCAAACAGAGACGACGTGTTGATGAAACGCCAAGGCACATAGCCCGCTCGCAAAGATTGCAGCGTCCATGTCAATAACACAATAGAACGTAATTGAGACTGACCTTGTTGTAACATAGCCAAATCATGTTCTAGAATGTCGATAGCAGAGGATACAATGCCATCCAATGAATAAATCCTGGAGGACAAAGTTGTTAACCCATTGTCGACTACAGAGAGTGTTTTCTCTAAATTAATACGATCAAGTTCACGTATTCGTTCTGCAGCCTCCATCTGTGACACTTTCCATGCTTCGTTATAAGCAGCATAGATGCCGGCATATATGAAACGTTTTTGACGCGGTTTTCTTGGTCCAAGCAAGAATTCCCTAAGATCTGCGTCCTCTTTAAGTAAGGTTAAGTGTTGCTTCACATCCTGTAGTGTAGATTTATGCAGCCAATCGAGGCATAATTTACCTACACTGTATGTTGTTACTACCCCCGGATGTTGTCTTTGGACATATCTTGGGTCTGGCCTATGAATAGTTAAACCCTGAGTTTTGTTCAAGAACCTTTCCTGACAGTTGTTTGTGTCTGTGGGCCAGATCAACCATTTCTTCCAATTTGGATTAGTTCTGTTGAGTTGTAGTATATTGTCAACTGTCACCACTGCCTTTGTATTGTTATCACTGGCAGGTGTTGGCACAGAAAGGTGTTTTCATCTCTTTGATCTTGGCTAATCCAAGACAAGATGTCTGTTGGACGGTGTCATTCAAAAACAGTATTTGTTCAGGGATAATACAGGCTCTAAATAAAGCTTCTATACCCTGTACTTGCCAATCTTTACTACCCCAGACAGTTTTTGTCTCAATCGTGTCTTTCCATAAGTCGAAACCCTGTATAGACAGTTGGGCAATAAATGCTTCAGAGTAAATCTGTTTCGTATTTGTTAACATAATTTTCAGTCCTGGTTTGTTTACATTTTTATAGTAAAACGTTTCTGGGTCAGATGTATTGTAACCTGAAAAATATGGAAACTTACTAGCAAAAGTTTTCGAACTACCTTGTGGTGGTGTTGGACAATGTTCCCATTGATTAAACATAAACACATTTCTTGGATATGCAGTTTTGTGCAAATAATGATGACCATAGTGGTTATAACAATACAGTTCTTCATAATCGGATGAACCCTCTAAATATTCATTTTTAGAAAATGCAGCAGATTTTTCTAGATCAAACATTATATTTTGAACAGTTTCTAAGTCCCAATCATCTGAATAGGTACTGGACGTAATTAAATCACTTAGTGAAATTTTAAATAAATGTGGAATGTTCAATTGTTCACTTGGACCGAAGATTTCATAATCTGTTTTGTCCCACACTATACCATCCTGTATAGGAACAGCTGTGATGTTCACTGATGACAAGTCTCTTGCTTCACGATGGGAAGATTTATGTGGTTTCAAAAGTACATTCACGTCTTTTCCTTCACTGTTCACATGGATGTATCTGCCACTTATAAGCACGCTTACAGTTGTTACCAAAGCTAGCCAGAGCAGGAAAACAAAAAGTCCAGATGTAATCCAGAATTCAATCCATGGAGAAACCAGATAAGTCTTTTTCAGGAAGTGAATAAAGTCTTGTACTTGCTGCTTGAGTTTTGATGATGCTGGCGTCGTTTCAGGTTCGCTTGGATCTTCTGAGAACGTATCAAAGTCAATGAAATAGCCAGAAGCAGTTCTGTCAATTGTTGGAATTGCATCAGGATTTGTTGAAATCACAGGAACCAGTTCTTCACGAGTCACGTTGGTGTAGACAGGTGTATTTGGACGAACTGTTATTTGGTTGTCAAGAGGGATGAGTTCCATAGCCTGGTTGCTTAGTCCTTCATTTGTTACAGCTGAATTCTCGATCGTGATCAGTCTTTCAGTCTGAACCTCTTGAATAGTAGCGAGAGGAGTGCGTCTGCTACTAGGTCGGAGTCCACGAGGCCTACTGCTTAGTATTGGCCACATGTTGTGGTTTGATGAGGTCGATAGACACAAATCTTTTCTCCTTTCTTCCAGCAAGGGGCGGCAGAAGTACTGTCCTTGTTCCTTGAGCAGCTAGAACAGGTACCGGTTGTCTGTAAGAAGGTCCAAATTCCTTCTTGTCCGCTATTTTTTCTCTGACTAGATCCCCAACTTTTGGAATCCAGACAGGCCTTGCTGGGACCGCCGATGTTTCCCCAGTGGTGGTTGGCTGTAGGGATATGTTGCTTTGTTTCGTTCTTAATTTGTTAAGATCCTGTAAAACAGCCAAACGATCTTTGATATCAAATGTTTTCATGTCCACCACTGTGCCTACGTGTTCTAAGTCTGGAACCCACATTCTTGTCCCAAATAGGACCTCATGTGGAGTGACCCCCCCTAGAGAACTTCTTGGCAGATTGTTAAGTGAGCGCTGAACGCTAATGAGGTGTTTGACCCACCCGTCACCCGAGCCTAATACCCTAGCTGTTATAGACTGCTTTATGTCCCGGTTTTTCCTTTCCACAACAGAATTTCCCTCAGGATGGAATGGAGAGGAGTATCGCAATGCAACGCCCAGACTGGCCATGGCCTCCTTGTAAGCTCTAGAGCTAAACGCAGGACCCTGGTCAGAATGTAGCGTGCCTATTGCGTATGTGCCGATAAAGACTCGCAAATCTTTTATAACAGTTCGAGCGTCAGCCGAGCGCTGAGGCCATAACCATAGGAACCTAGAGCATGAATCCACTGCAACCATGATGTATTTATAATTACCGTCCCTTTGCAAGGGACCGCAGTGGTCCAGGTAAACACAAGCTAATGGTTTATCTGAAATTAATAAGGGTGTCTGCGCAGGACGTTTCACTGTTGAGACTTTCATCTGTTGGCAAATATCACATTCTAAAACATAGTTCTTAGTTTGTTTCCGAATGCCAGGCCACCAATATCTTTGCTTAAGTAAAGATACTGTCGCAGAAACACCTGCATGGGCAGGAGCCATCCCTTCGTGTGCTGCTAGGATTAGTCCTAATCTGCGTTCCTTGTCTGGAATTACCCTATCCCCCACTCCAGGGATTCGAGCAAAAGGAACGTTATTCGCATCAATTACATAAGAGTACTTGAGTGGAAACTTTTTGGTAACGCTGCACTGCTGCCTTTGCTTGATGCATTGACAGCTAACATTATCTCACCGTCTATTTTTGTTTTTGAACGAGTGATCGCAGCTACGGAAGCCGTCTGAACAGCCCCCTTTGCGGCTTCGTCAGCCAATGAATTCCCTGCAACGTGAACGCCATCACGCTGATGACTCAGTGTGTGAATCACGTGAGCCTTTGGTAGTTCGTTTTTCAACTGAACTACTTGTTCCCAAAGCAGTTTGTGCTTAATTGTGCCACCTTTCGCATCTTTAAAACCATTTTCAAGCCAGGTTCGTATATAATCATTATACGACTGAACACAGTAAAAGGAATCGCACACTATCAGTGTGAGGAATTCTCGATCCGTACTCTCAAGTGCCAGTTTGAATGCCTGTAGTTCAGCTCGCTGAGCTGTACAATCACCTAGTGATTGAGTTTTTGTGACCATAGGTCTGAAGATGCCATTTCGCATGCGACCTTTAACGATAGCACATGCTGCACTGTAAGCTTGCTTACTCCCTGTTGCGGGCTGTGCGGATCCGTCAGTGTAAATTACGAATTCATACTGATCGAGAGGCAGAATCTCAGTGGGCAGAGGACATTCTTGTTCATATTGGAGAAATGCCTGTGTCTTTAAATCTGGATCAAAAACATATTCAACATCAGTTGCAGCAAGAGAATTAACCCACTGTATCCATCTCGGATGTAAAGCTTTAGCATTTGGAATGCTCGCTTTTGTGACCGCTTCTAAAGCCGGTACTAGGGTAACGACAATTATGTGTTTCCCTTGGGCTAATGCTCTTTCTTTTGCTACAGCTGTTTGAACTGCTGTCAGAATTTTTTCAGTTGAACTGAAGCGCATTTCCGCTTGTGTATACAAATGTGATTTGTATGCTATTGGTACTTTCTCACCCTCATTAAAGGTCAAGTAAGTGAATCCACATTGACCCGAAATTATTCGAATCACCAAATTTCTTTGACTTACGCGTGTTTGTAAGTGATTTGTCGCTAACATGTTAGCCTGGAGTGAACGCAAAATTTCTGTGTGTTCCTGTGTCCAGTTTTTATTTGAAAAATCAGGTTTGATTAATGCGTAGAGAGGTTTAACCCTTTCTGCGTAGTTTAGAATGTATGTTCTTCCAAAATTTAGGAATCCCAGTATGGATTGTAAGTTTTTTAGCGTTTTTGGAGGTTGGAGCAGCGCACATTTCTCTAGAAAGTTAGCTGCCAAGCTCTTGCCTTCACTTGAAAGCTCATATCCCAAAAATAGGACATTGAGATGGGCAATTCGAGACTTTTTAAAGTTGAACTTGTAGCCCTCAGAGGCGAATCCCAGTATAATGGTGCTCACCCTGTTCCAGTGTCTTTCCAAGTCATCGTCTGTCAGATAGATGTCATCGACATAGGACAATGCCTCGTTGTCATAAATTTGTAGTAACTCCGTTACCCTCGCTGAGAATAAACCTGGGCTGTTTTTGAACCCTTGTGGGAGTCGACAAAAGTGATGCTGGGTCCCCATTATGGAGAATGCCGTTAAGTACCTACTTTCAGGTGCAATATTTTGACAAAAGAAACCGTTTGAGATGTCTAATGTTGTTTTGTATTTTTTACGCACAATGTTATTCATTAATGCTGTACTGTGTGCATTTTGTACTGCAAAAGTTTTAGAACAAGTGTTTAAATGTCTGTAGTCCAAAACTAGACGATATGTATTGTCTGGTTTGGAGACAGGAAACAAAGGATTGTTCATGGAGGAGGTGCATGGTTCAATCACCCCTTGGTATTCAAGTTGATCTAAGATCTCCCTGACCTGTTTTTTAGCTTCTTGCTTAATAGGATACTGCCGTTGTGCAGTTGGTTCATGTTTCAGATTTATTTTATGGTGAGGTCAGTCCTCATCCCATCCTACATGATTTTTATATAATGCTGGAGCCTGGGCCACTGCCCATTTTCTAGCATATGTATATTTTAAGTGAATTGGTATGTAATTGGAGAAGGCAGGCATAATCATGTCCTCGCCGTGTGGGCACTCCCTGACAAATTGTGGTGGCCAGTCTTTTTCTGCTAGAAGTATGTCATAACCCTTCGATAGTTTTTCCCAAAAAAGTGCTTTAACCTGTCTAGGTTTGTCTCCCTCCATCCGGAGTGTTATTTCATATAACCTTTGTGGAGTACTAACCCTGGTGTCTACAGTCTCTACTGTAATGTACTCATTCAAGTCCACTATCTCCAGAAGTTCCATCAGATTCTGGCGAGCTATTGTGACTTCTGCTGCACTGTCCAGCATTGTCTGAGCCCATTCTCCGTTCCTGAGTTGAGTTCTCAGAATTCTCGGCATGTCTTACTGTTAGACCTGCTACTTTCTTTTGGAGAATTGAGGTTTAGTTTTAATTTTTGTTGCGTGCTTGTCGTCTTTCGATTTCACGCGTTCTTCTTTATGTTCTGTTCGTCCTCTTCTTTCCGAAGTCTGTGATGAGACCTGAAAGGGACGAGAGGAACGTGTATCATTATCTTGATACCTATCAGGTTTTCTCAGATTATCCCTATTCCTGAGGTTGTACCTCCTTTCAGAGTGCTCCTTTTGAGGAGACCTTCCTCGGGATTGAGATCTTTTCTCATTTGAATTTTGTTTATTAGACTCCCACTTCTTTTTAGAAGATGTAGGAGTTTGTTTAATTGAGTCCTTCTCAGGACTTTCAGATAGTTTTGGTTTAGCTGGTTTCCCACCCAAACTATCTCTGCCTAATTCTGCATAAGATTGTTCTATAATTCTGGGTAGCTCTGTTTGATGTTCTGTAACATCAAATTCCCTTAGTTTTTGTCGGATCACCACTGCTGCTGCCTCCCCTTTAATATTTGATAATATTATTGTTGAGACCTGGTCGAAATTTTTCAGTAATTTCATACCTAAATTTAAAGCAGGCTCTGCCCCGTATTCGTTTTGAATTTGTTTTAGGACATCAGGTATTACCGCAATTGACGGAATGCCGTGTGTTTTAGTGTAGATGGCAGCAAAGACTGAGCCCCAAGTGGTGCAGTCTTCCAGTTGTGGTGTGATCCCCATTGGTAAACTAATGGTTAGGATTCTGTGTTTCTCATCCGGGCTAGTATTTGGAAATACTGCTTCGATTTGAGTAATTTTTTGAGCTATCCAAAATGGAATTTGCTCCCGCTTAGTGGGCATTTTACCCATGACTGCGTATAGAGTCTGTGGTGTAATTTTTAATGTACTCCCCTGTGGAGGAGTATGATTTGGAATTGTTAATGGTGGTTGGACTGTGAAAGTCCGCATGACATATTGAACCAATTGTCTGTAGATTTTTATTAACTCTGTGAGTTGATTAAGTATTTCCTCGTCTGACATTATTTCGATGTCTGGATGAGGTGTGTATCCGGCTAAAATCGGCCATGTTGCTCCTGGTCTACCTAGTGGACCGAGCCTGGTAATGTTTTTGTTATGTTTTAGGGCGCCTTTAAACCAGAGCTGATGCTCCTGGTATGTTAATGGAATCTCGATATCCTCGAAAGGAATGTATTCCTCTGGTGGTTCATCTTCTTTGTAGAAGTGAAACAAGTGTGTTACTGGATTGGATTCAGGAAGAATTACCCATGAATAGAATACCTCTGTCTGAAAGGATTCATGTGCCTCAATCACAAAAACTGCTCTACCTCCTCTCGGTGGTAGGCCATGTTTTATAAGTTTTAGAGTAATGGCTCTTCTTAAGTTTGGAGCGATGTCAATGACACCCTCCTCGGTTTCATTTAAACCTGTGTTGTTAAAAAGTGCTGCTTGGGCTGCATCAGCCGCAGCTCCACCGTTTCCGGCGGGATTGTCCCCGTTTAAGGACATTTTGTTTTATGAAAAATGTAGAACAAATTTCAAGGAAACAAAGATAAGGTGCACAATATTGTGGAACACTGTATCCTTCAACGATAAGCAAACCAAACAGCTAATATATAGGGGTCTTCCCTATGTAGCCGTGGCGGATACTATCCCTGCCCACTCCAGACGTCTTTTGGAGTATATGGGTAGGGGTCTCTGAGAGAGAAAAGAATATATGCACAGCTGAGTTACTCAGTCTCTAACGTTGAATTACTGCCTTACCAAACGTTGGGCGCCATGTAGTGTAGCTCCTATTTCCCTAATAGGCTCTGCGCATTGGAATAATATATCCTATAGGTTTGACATAGGACTAAGGTCGGTATGTCCCTATCGAGTATATTAAACTTAATTACTTGTGCCAGCTAGCTCAGAGGCCACTAGAAACTTCTTGACAACAAGAAGGGATTAGTTTCTGGCAGCCGCAAAACATGACCACTGTGTTTCCCTTACAGAATCAGGACGTGTCCCAGAGTCGTAGAAACAATAGATAACTATTTCACTCAGCTCAGTTGTGCATGATTCAGTTATTCTCAAAGTTACACAGAAATAACAGACGGGCGTTTCAATAAAAAGGTTTATTGAACAGTCTTGTTTCTGTTGTAAGTTAGATGTGCTGTTACGATCACAAGACAGTATGCGAGATAAATAATGTACAAGGTGAGCAGTAGAAATAAATAATACTGCGTTAGCATTATCTTTTCAGCATATATGCATTTACATAAAATGACACAGCCTAAAAATGCGAGTACTCATACGATGCGTTTCTATCCTAGTTCTACCCAGTGTGCCTAACCTTTCCTAGGTGTAGGGGAAAGTAGAAGTAGGTGTTGTATTCCTGACTAGAGTATACTAAGAGTAAGTTACGCCTAGTATGCCAAGAGTCTAGTATGCCAAGAGTCCCTCTAGGTTCTAGTCTGCTCCATACCTGAAGAATGAGAGAGGTAGGAATCTCTATCCGGACTCGAACTCCAACACCCCGCAAGGGAAGTTAGATCACTGGAAGCTGGACTCTCTGCGTGCAGGAATGACAGCGTCTTCTCAGTGCGTCCGACCGGGAATCGGGCTCCTCTGAAGTCGAGGTCTCCTCTGATTTACAGGGGTTTGGGAAGGTATATTTATACCTGAAAATGTTAGCATTGACGTAAGTTGGGAAGCGAAAGACGTCATGAATGAATCCCTTAAGGAATAGAGGTTCATGCATAATGTATGAGTCCTTGAAGAAATCAATAGTCCTGGGCAAGGGAAACTCCCGCAGCCTGAGGGTCTGTTTTTTCATGGACTCGTTGAGACGCTAGGGTGGACGGATGTCGGAATCCATGCCTGTATTTGGTATGCATGGTTTATGCCTAAATAAGGTCTGGGATTTTATGCCTATATAAGGGCAGGTTGGATTGTGCCTATATAAGGACATGATTCTAGAAAGCCCGTTTATGGACACCCTATAAAGTACACAACACCTTATTTACTTTTATTATTTGTGTGTGTCTCTGTCTTTCTGGTTCGAATCACAACAAATCCATCACCACCATTTTACTCTTTTATTGCCGGATTTGAGTTGCAACTGTGTGCAGTCATTAAAGAAGTAAGTCCACTCCTCCGAGTTCTGCTCCAGTCCACTCCTCCAGTCTTGATTCGCCCTAAATCAATTTCCCTCAAGCCAGACATTGGATGGAGAATAGTACAAGAAATGTGTGCCAGCCTCGTCGAGTCCCTCCAAAGAACATGACAAATTGACTATAGCTATCCTTCTTTCCGAGCCGAGAGGGACTGCCCCTTAAGAACAGGCAATGATGATGGCATGCATTGGACGCTGACTCTGATTGGTGTTTGTGTTGTTGTTGTTGTGCATGAAGTGTACTAGTATTTAATCTATTCTACACACAAAAAAGTGACTCAAGTAAATGTTCCCCTTCTTGTTGTTTACTAATAAAATTGTACTTCTACTGCAGGCCAATCCATTGCATTTTTGAATATGAAATCTGGACTCACTCGGTACACTACAGAGTTGGACACCATGATGACCATACTATACTCGTCGCAGTCAGTCAGTAGGATCGGAGATGATTGATGGAATAACTCTGGGCATTTCATGAAGTGACCTAAAAGGTAAACAAGTCAACAACAACCACAGCAGACCTACATGTCTGTGTAGTGGTGGAGGCGAGTGTAGTGGTATGACTGACAGCGGTGCATTGATTTAGTTACCTAATTTGGAAAATGCTATGTTGCTGTATATGTGTGCTCTGTCTGGCTCAAAATCTATGCTAAGTGGAGGTTGGGTGGGCACCGCGGGCCTGCTCTGTCCTGCTGTTGTTGTAGGTTAATGCTGGAAACAGAGTAGACATGATTTAGCCATGCAGCCTCTGAAAGTGTTCTTGTTGCACTCCTCCATAATTTATGTATTTTAACTTTACTTTTCTCCTTGATTTTTCAATATCCCTTTTGTTTTTCAATCTACACTTACAGGCCGGCCTTTACCCTGTTCTATACTGGGAAAAACAACTCACACTTACCTTACCAATCCGCATCCGCCAGGCAGGCAGTGGCTCCCAAGATTGACGGACCGAGCGTCCATGGAAGGAAGAACCAAGAGGAATGCCGAGATGCAACTCCCCAATTTGACCATAACATAGTAACTTAGTATCATCCATCATCTTTTAATTAATTTGATTCATTGTTTCTCTTCAATCATTACCACTGTGTGTGTTGTTGTTTATTATGTTTGCTCTTTGCTTAATTTGACCCCTACATCTATTTTTTAATTATCTTAGCTATTTAAAAGGAAGCCCAGTACAACGGAACATAAAATGTATGTAATTTGGGTCTCTCTGAGGGCAGGTAGGCAAGGCAATTGCATAATAATAATAATTAATAATATACTGCTGCCCTGTACTACTAGTCTAGTACTACTTATCATTAATCATCAAGTCATCATAATGCATGCAGTTCCTTTTTTTCCCTTAACAGATTTATGATAGTCGTCTGCCAAGATTGTGTGTTGTGATGTGTAGTGTTTGTCTTTGTCAAACCTTTCCCTCAAATACCCCTTCCCAACCATTCATCAAACCCTAACCCTCTTCCCCCGGGCTGTGTGATTTATAGTGAGGTGTGACTAAATTAAATTTACACCAATAATTGATCACACACTTGCTGGGGCGGATGTGGTGAAAGCAACACTAACTCAAGGCAGGGCGAGGATCTTCTTCTGCTCTAAGTATATATATATCGGCCACACTGGCAACAGATTAGATTGCCCATTGCCCACCCATGCTCAGTAGTATTCGCTATTCTCTTTTTTTTGCAGAGGAACATAATTATTGACCCATTATTAATTATTAATTGCCGGCATCGATTTATCATCCTTCCAGCACCTAAGGTTACGCTTGTCCACTTCATAGGTCGAGTCAACTTCAGTTTGTTGTAACTTGTACTAGGCTATCCCTGTTTCATTTTACTTTAGCATTGCTTATCAATGTCATTCATCATCACTTTCTTCTTGTTTGGCAGTCTTCTTCTTGTGTACTTACTACTTACTGTACTTCTACTAAGTATTCAATCCCTAGTCTCCCTCAGGTGACTGACTGTCTCATTTTCTTTTTTTACAAATTCAACTGTCTACTACTGCTACCACCACCCACCATGGCACCTTAGGAAACCAAACCATCACCATGCAGCCATCGCTTTGCCTAAACAATAATCACAGGTAAGAGAAGAAGTGTGGGGGAGTCAATAATGTATATACTGTGGAAATTAATTAATTCTTTCACACACATACATCCAACCGAGTATATACTACACAGGGGTTTTAGTTGCAGAATGCATAGACTAGGAGGAGAGACTGACAGTAGTAGAAAAAGTGAGAATACTGCATCTATCTGTCGGTGTGTTATACTATTGGCTGATTTCAAAAACTGGCTGCGGCCCTGCAGCAAAAGGAGGAAACAAACAAGGTGAGGTAAAAGAGTAACCCCGCTAGAAAAGATGTGCATCATATGTATTGGAAAACTATAAATAATTTATTACCCTAACAAATATAAACTAGAAGAAAAACCCACAACACCTGACCCACCCTTTCCCTAACCCCAACCAATGTCCAGTAAATTAAAGAAATGTCTGTCCACGTTGAAGTTGAACAAAAAAAAGTAAACCCCAAGTTTCGTTTCCCCAACTCCCAACATCCCACCCACCAAAAAAAAGATTAAAAAAGAGGGCAAGGATCAAAGACTGAGGTGACGTCTAGCGGCGGGGGTGCCGGTGGCGGCTAGTTGGCTCCAGGACCTCCTCAAGCTTGAACTCCAGGTGCGCCATCCTGAGGAGCATGCAGCGCCGAAAGTTCCTGCAGGAACAACAGGGGTGGGGAGCAGCAGTAGAGGATGAAGTGGATGGGCAGTGGGCGGCTGCCAGAGCACGGCCCGGTACCACCGGAGGCACGTGGGGGGCCTGGCTGGGGCCCGGGGCATTGGAGGAAGCTGCAGCTGCCGCCTCTTCTGCCAGGACAACCAGCCCGCGAAATTCATCCTGGATGGCCTCCAGCTTCCTTTGCCGTGCTCTGGCTGCTAACTCCTGCCTGGTGGGTTGGAAAGGAGTAGCTATATCAAGAAAGAAAAAAAGACAATTGTAACCAATACTCTTAGCAAAATAGTAACACAGAATTAAACACATAAAAATTATAGTGGCACAGTAGCACTAGCGGTTGTGGTACTATTATCCTCCTCACTTCCTCTGCCCCTAAGATTTGGATGTGATGATTAGGCTTTCAGGCACTATGGAGTAGTGTAGAAGTATGTCTTCTCTCTCTTTTTTAGCACAATTAATATTGTAGGCATGCCAGCTGAGTCAGCTTGTGCCCTAGAAAGACATACTCGTGTCGCAGACTCATGTTATTTTACTTCTGTCTGCATGTGGGGCAGCTGTACTACACAATTATATATTTTTCCATTACAGCCATACTCTGTTAAATCAATGGCAAATGCTCAGATAATTTCACTTTCACCCTGACTACTTCAATAAGGCACATGATGATGGTTAATGATGACATGCTTATGAATGATGATATAGGGCGGCACAATGTCATGTCATTCACGTGATGATGATGATGGTGACATACTGAGTGATTTGTAAGTACTAGTTACCATGCAGCCGATAGGCCACCCATGGCTGACACACTCAAAAATGACATGGGTAGGGACTGGAACGAAAGTGGGCCTCGGAGTCGGAGAGGGAGGCGATTAATGATTGGTGGGTAGGGTAAATATTATGAAACCAAATGGGCGTAATTGTTCCAAAAGTGGGGGTGCTGAAAGTCACCCACTCACCAGAAGTAGGGGAAAGAAAAAAAGAAAAAAATATGTGAAAGGAGGTATGGGCAGGCGTAAGGATGGGTAGGTGCTGAGAGCCAGCACACCAGCAGGAACTCCCGTTAAGGTGCGGGTTACCTTCCGCTCTAGCCCATGGAGCAACTCTCCTCATGATTTTAGGTTTCTTCAGGAGCGGTTCAAGTATTTAGTTGCAGCCTTGCTGTAGTGTTTCACAGACTCGGCCCGCCCTGATCTAGCAAGGGTCTTTCGACCCCTTCACTCACTTGCACCATCACACCACAGCTTGTTTGGTCCTGATGAAGCACCACGGATCGTTGTGACCAACGAGGCGCGAAACATGTTGACCTTTTAGTTACTTGGACACATTACGCCTGTTGGAGTAACTCACGACCTTTGGGGTCTTTTATTCTGACAAGGGTACCCTCACAATAAATGTATTGACTCCTGGTATCCCTTAGCCAGTTTTAACTTTTCACACACTCATTCACCCTTCACATAGGACTCCCCCTCACCCCACACACCAGCACACATCAGACGGCTGTTCTATAAAAGATCTCCGCTAAAGTGACCCTTTGGGGGACCCGTAGGGCATTGCAGCATCGGCCCGACGAGGAGGAAACACCCGATGATGAAGCATGACAGCCTTCGGGGTGTGTAAGGGCAACAAGAGACAAGACATGCGCTTGCCTCTTACTAGTGGGTTCTAAACCTAGGTACCTCCTTTCACCTATTTTTTTTATTTTTTTATTTCCCCTACTTCTGGTGAGTGGGTGACCTTCAGCACCCTCACTTTTGGAACAGTTACCCCCATTTGGTTTCATGATTAGCATCAGGAGCACGGGTACTGGACCATAACTAGCTCCTAGTCCCCCTCTACTTGTTGAGACATGGGGTAAATATTAGTCATGCACAACATATATGTTGTGCTTGCAAACTACTGTGAGCCAAGGGAGTATTCCATTCTGAAATACAAATACAACCTCAAACCTTTGAATCAAAAACCTTGCAAAAAAACTGTCCTTGTTCTTCCCAGGGCTTTTTTCATTTATCAGTGCATTGCTCTTCTAGCTTTATTATTATTTATTCTTAATCTTCAACCTTGGCTTTGGTACTCTGGCACGGTTTAATTTTCTTTTACATTCTATTCATCCAGTTTGACTCTGTTTTCACCTACTATCTATGATACCATCCAGGCATCCATCCATCCAAACATGGCTATCATAAACCGGCTTTCACCGACAACATACATTTGTCATAGATATAACCAACAACCACCCATGCGTCCTTGCTTGCCTTAGAGTTTGACCCCTCAAACCCCCTGGAGGTTTCCTTTCACCCATACAGTTTCACCCACCCAGACAGGCATACTTTCTGCTTTCTCTTTCACCTTTCACCCATCCTTCAACTACCCATGCATCCTATCATCTAATCTTCATCCGCCACCTATATGCATCCCGGGTCCTCTTCCTTCACCCACGCATCCTTCTCTGCCGGTCATACATGTCGTCGACTCGTCTGACTCTTTGTCTTCGTCATAAAACCGTCTCTGCTGAGTTGAAGATAGAATGGAATAGGCCATTAGTTACTCAACCCCCGCCGCTAATGCTAATGTTAAGTAAAGGGTGTCTTCTTCAACTGTTCAGTGTTCACAACAACTTAGTCTCAGCAGAAGTACAGTGTACTAGTACTGAGTGTACACCCTTGCAGCAAGTGTATTCATCATTCTCAATAAGTAAGGAATATGACTTACCACCGCCCGCCACTGCTGCTGGCTCACCCCTGCAGCTGCTGCATCCTCGCTCCCTCCGGAGTGGCATGGCCCTCACCGCTGGCCCGCGGCACTGGTGGTCGGTACGCCTGGAAAAAACATTTCAATTTTTTTTAGATGCCATATACGCCTCCCCTATTTATGTTTTTCATTAGCAAGTTTGAAAATACATAATTAATAATACATACACCACACACATCACTATCTACAATTCGGATACTAGAGTAGAGTAGACAATATGTCCTATCAAATAACAATATCCGGTTGGGCATTTTGTTGGTGGCAATTTTTGAAAAGCCTCTCCAGAAGAGGACAACCCATAGGACTGGACTTAGTGGCTAGAGCTATTGGTACATCTCATTTTTTGAAAAGTAGAAAGAGTGGCCAACTGGACAGACATGAGGTCTCTCTTAGTTGGAAAATAATGATGCCGTCCTCCTACTCCTCATACTTCCTTCCAGCCATGGTGCACGGTA